>PVIY010030072.1:0-31377 GCA_004026745.1 Myrmecophaga tridactyla
GGGATCGGCCGAGCCATGCCGGCGGCGCGCGTGGAGTACATCGCGCCCTGGTGGGTCGTGTGGCTGCACCGCGTCCCCCACCTCGGCCTGCGCCTGCAGCCGGTGGACAGCACCTTCAGGCCCCGCGACGAGAGCTACCAGGAGGTGAACACGCGCCGCCCCAGGACTCCCTCCCCTCTCTCCCTCGCCGCAGTTTCCCTTCACGCGTGTCCCCTTCCCCCCGGGACCCTGCCCACGTCCCCTCCCCTCCCGTCTGGGAACCTCGTGGACCAGGAAGCCTGGAAAGATCGGAGTGAAACAGGCCTTAGGGAAGTGGAGGAAGGGAGGGAGGTGGGGCTGGGCGCCGAGGAAGGGGAGGGCAGCGCCGGCGGCGGGGGCAGGGACATCTGGGCCTGAACCCGGACAATCCCGGCGCGCGGGTGCGGGGCTGCCGAGGGGCTCTCGGAGGTTTTGCTCCTTCTGAGCCTCCGAGTGGCGGCCTCGGGCGCCACATCTCCGAGGCGCGGGGTCCCGGGAGAAGTTTGGGCCGAAACTGACTTGCGTCTCCCGAGTTGGTCTCAGCTGCACCCTCTTCCCCAGCCAGGGCGGGAGCTCTTTGGGCTGCAGAGCCGCCTGCGTCCCTCCTCCGTGGCCCGGGGAGGCGGCGGTGGGTGACTCCCCCATGTACTGGGAGAGCCCACAGCCGGGTCTGTTCAAGAGGGAGAAAGAGGGAGCCCCCACCCTTTTGTTGACAACCAGCCTCTCTTTGTCCCGCGCTTGGTCCCGTGCCACCCGGCCCCTGCAACCCCCACCCCCATCCCCACCCCCGCCACCCCCCACACACACACCTTCTCTGCGTTCTAATGGGGTGGCCTTCAGCTTGTGGGGTCTTGGCTTCTTGGCCAGCCACCCCCTCAGCTCTGCACCTCTGCCCTTTCCCTGCTCTGCTGTTCAATCACTCCCCGACTTCTGTACCCCAGAGACCCCATGGGGTGTTAGTTCCCCAAGCCTCCCCCTTCGGACTGCTGAGGAATCACCCCGCCTGGCCTCCGGTCCCATCAAGCCTGTTCCACCTTTGGGTCAGAGACTGAGGAGCTGGGCCTGGACTTTGAGCCCCCAGCGGCCTCTGCCTGTAGTGTCGGGTTCTCCCGAGGGGTGGGGGTGGGGGACAGGTGGGGACAGGAACAGCATCCCTCTGGAGGCTGATCAGGGAGGTCAGCTGTTGGCCTCTTCCCAGCCAAGCCTTCCTCCTGCAGGGCCCCGGGGAGAGCAGGGTGTGTGCTGCCACCGCCCAGAAGGAAGTCTAACAACCCCCAGCACCCTGCCACCCTTGGGCCCCACTTGCCCTTCCAGAAGGGAGGGAAGAATCGGGGATCCCTTCCTGCTGCTAAGCCGGGTCAGAGGCAGGGAGCCAGGGGCAGCTCAGCCCCTAATCTGTGCTCACCACTCCCTCCCCCAGAGCCTGTGGAAGTCCCTGGAATCTGCTGCCTGGGGACAGCTCCAGGGAATCTTCTGCAAGGCTAGGCAGATAGAATTTCAGAGACAGCTGTTTTGGTGAGTGTGTGTGTGTGCGTGTGTGGTGTGTGAGTGTGTGTCCCAAACCCTGCACCCCCGGGTCCCATCCCAAGATCTACAGTCATAGTTTCTGGCTCTTCTCTGGAGGAAATCTAAACTCCTGTCTGGATCAGCAAGACCCTTGGGTGGGGGTAAGGTTGGTAGGGCACTCTCACACCCCCCTGGCCCCCCAAGGCAGCACCTGTCTGACCTGCAGCTGTGGCCTGACCCCCCTACCCTCACCCACAGCCTATGAACAGCTGAGCCAGAGGCACCCACTGGCTCACAGCCCTGCCCCCTCCTCTCCAGTTTGCGACTTCGGCACCTGGGTGCCAGGCACAGACTGGTTCTGGAGGGCACCCCCTCCCCATTGGCCACTGCTCCCCAGCCGCCCTGCTGCCCTCTTGCCCCATTTAGGCCTCCTGAAGGTCAGTGGGAGATGAGTGTGGGGGTGCCAGGGCTCCTGTGTTACTTAAGGCGACTCCTATTTTAGCCAGTTCCCTTGTTGTCTGCCCACAAGGTCTCTCCTTGACATCCCCTTTCCTTCCAAGTACCAACCAGGGACAGTCAGGTGGCCGCTCAGTTAACACCGACTGGACACCTTCTATGTCAATCATCTTGGCCAACTTGCTTGAGGTCAAGTGCTGTCCAAACATGGGGTGACGGCGATAACCGAGGCCCTTGGAGCCTCTGGGGTCAGGTCAATGCTCAGGCATCTGGAATCAGCAAAGCAGCTGGGGGAGGCCCTCTGCAGTCCAGCTGTCACAATTGGAATCCCAGTTCTGATGCTCGCTGTGTGACCATCAGCAGGTGTCTTAACCTCTCTGAGCCTCACTTCCCTCATAGTCCACGTAACATGCTGAGTGCATAGAGGGTCCTATGGCACAGAGATTGAACCTGAGGTTCAGTAAAGTGTTCCAAGTATAATATCCTGTAGGACAAAACAGAGGAAAGAAACCTATAGAGACTGGTCAGGAAAGACTGAAAAAAACATGTGCAACAGTGATTCAGCTCAGGCCCCAAATGTTCACGGGAACGGTGGCAGCAAGTGTGCATGTATGTGTGTGTGCGTGCACAAGACCCAAACAGAGGCAGATGCAATCCTCCAGAAAGCCTCGGGGGTACGAGATGAGTTGTGTGTAGGACCTAGAAGGCAAAGGAGGGGGGATTCTTGGAAGCACAGAGATGGCTGAATTGCAAGTCACCTGGTGAACCGGACCACTGTGAATGAGTCCACTGTCCCCAGAACAGCCCTGAGGATGGGGGATGCTCTCAAGCACCCTTGTGGGGGTTTGGGGAGCAGTGGAAGCCCTGGTCCCCTTGACGGGGGTTGATTCCTCCCCTCCCCAACTTGAGCCTGACATCCCTCAGGCTGCCCAGCCCAGTCTGCCCGGCCTCATGGGATAGCTGGCCTCGGGTCATCAGAGGCATTGGAGGGGTGCCCCAAGGCAGGGGGTGCAGGAAGGAGCCGGCCCTGGGTGGGCCCCGTTCCAGGCTACCAGGTGCCCCTGCATGTCTTTAGGGGAAGCACCCAAACCTCTCAGCCTGAGTGTTCTCATCTGAGAATGGAGGTAATTCTTACTTCGAGGAGATAGCGACAGGTTCCGATGAGTTAGCACTGCCAGCCACTGTCATAAATTGTCACCATCACTGTCTCGGGAGGGAGGGGACCCCAGCTGGCCGCGTCCCTCGGGCCAGGTTGGGGATAATAGGAAGGACACCAGGTGCCAAGCCCAGCAGCGTCTCCCTGAGCCAGCCACCGGACTGTCCTTCTGTCCAGGTGTTGGTGCCGCTGTCCTCACTCCCAGGCCCTGCCCAGAGGGCCCAGGCCTGATGAGCTCATGGACTTGAAGCCTCTTAATAAACTCCAAATGTGCTGTGCAAATGTTAGTTGTCGCTACTGTCAACACGCGGGAGCCGTGTGGTTCCTGGCAAATCTTTCCTTTCCCTGGATCAGTAACCAACCGTTCTCTTGAGACGCATCTTAAGAGCTAGAGGGTATATTTTTTATTTTTATTTTTTATATTTGAGTATTATTTAACATGTTAACTTTGGGTGGTTTGTTGTGATTCACAGACTCCCCCAAGAGTCCCAAGTGTGTGTCCTCAGACCAGAGGAGGGGACAGAGCCAGAACCGCAGGTCTGTCTAGAGGAGAGGCCGGGCAGCCGGCCGGCCCGCAGGGATGCAGGGGGAGCCAAGGCTGAGATGAGGAAGCCCCGTTCATCCAGTGTGGACATTGAGTCACGCTCATCAGACAGTCACGCTGGGCCCCAGGAAGGGGGAGCGCGCCCTCCCTGATCGGGCCTCGGGCGGCCTCTAACTCTGGGTGCTCCTGGCTCCCTCCCCCAGCCTTGTGCCAAGGTTGGCTCACCTCTAGTGGTCCTCTGGGGCACTCTGGCTGGTGCGTGCCCTCTCCCGGCCCAGTACAGAAGCCCCTCAGGGCCCACGTCCAACATCGGTGTTCCCAGAGTGCAGATCAGACCTTGCTGTCCCCAGCTTGGGTCCTGGCCTGGTGTTCCCTGCCCCAGGTTTCTCATTACTAAGGGACAGACCAGAAATAATTGTAGTTACTTTGATGAGGGGAGGAGGAGGTTGGAGAGGGGAGGGGAGGGGAGGGGCGGGTT
Organism: Myrmecophaga tridactyla; assembly: GCA_004026745.1. Classification (NCBI taxonomy): domain Eukaryota; kingdom Metazoa; phylum Chordata; class Mammalia; order Pilosa; family Myrmecophagidae; genus Myrmecophaga; species Myrmecophaga tridactyla. The sequence continues at coordinate 4,159 of PVIY010030072.1, forward strand.
GGTGGTGGGAAAATTGTCCTTTCTAATCTCTATCTGCCAGAGCAGGAGGGCTTGCAAGCAAAGCCCATGGCTCCCTCTGGGAAGAGGTGTCCCTCACCCCACCATGCACATGGGGACTTCAGTGTTAATTAGGAGTAGGGAAATAATTGCCTGTTAGAGCACAGCAGGTGACCTCCCCAAGTAGTTATGGGGAGGTGACTGGGGTAGCCTTTCTCCTTTCCTCCTTTCACACCTCCTACCTCCTCCCCTCCCCTCTCCCTTACCCAACCCCTCTCCCACCACCACCCCTAGCTTCCTTCCAGCACCCGGAGAAGGTTCCGGAGGTGAACTGCTAACAAAGGGCCTTCTCCTGGGCTGGACTGCATTGTCAGGGGCCTAACTGAGGCCAGCTGCTTAGCTTGGAGCCCGGACCTGCCCTGCCGGTGGTGGGGCTGGGTGTGCAGGACGCCGGGGCCGGGCGGAGGGCTGGGAGAGGACCACCCCACATCTGGACCACTTCTTGGAGGCTCCTGGGCCTCGCTGGACAGGGACCCATGGTCGATTCCTTGGGTATTCCTGTCTGGGGATAGGTTGATGGGGACAGCCCAGGAGGCAAACCCGAAGTAAAGTGTAGCTGGGGGAAGAGCTGAGCCCATCTCTGATCTACACCAGAGATTGTCTGCGCTTTTGTTTCGTTACTTAAAAAAAAAAAAAAGTAAATCGGGAATGATTTTCAGGAAAGGGTCCAATCTTAAGTGTGCAGCCCAAAGAGTTTTTACATAGATACCTAGTATGACATCATCCAGATGAAAAATAGAGTATTTCTGAGCCCTCATATGGCTCCCTCATGATCCTCCCCAAGGGTCTTCTCTCCCGATCGATGGATTTCTCGGATTTTGGACTTGATATAAATTAAAACCTGGGCTATGTACTGGTTTGGGCCCGGCTGTCTCCTGCAACGTGGCATCTGTGAGGTTTGCGGGCAGCTGTCCACTTGTCGTGGCCATGTCATCTTCCACTTTATAAATGTGACACACTTTATGTGTCTGTTCATTTGGTGGATATTTGAGTTGTTTCCAATTGGGACTGTTACAACAAAGCTGCTGTGAGTGTGTGTGTGTGTGTGAGAGAGGGGTGTGTCTTTTGGGGGGGATATGAGCCCTCCTTACTATGAGATAAAAATCCAGTGTGGGATGGCAGGGGCATGGGGTGTCCTGTGACCCGGTGGTGTGCAAACCATTAACAGGACCCGTGAGTTTTAGCAAAGGGGCCTCGGGGCCTGGGAGAGGGTGGCCAGGGCAAAGCATGGCACTTTCCATCCACTCCTGAATCTGCATGCTGCTCGTGGCTGATCTCTGCTGTGTATGTGGGGCTCAGCTAAACTGCTGCGTTTGAAGCCAAGGTCAGGCTGCTGGGAAAAGTGGAAGAGCCTCTCTTGACACTAATCCAATACTTCTTGGACTTCAGCGGCATACACATCGCCTGGTGCTTGTCTCAAAATGCAGTTCTGATTCAGTATATGTAGGGTGGGGCTTTAGATTCTGCATTTCCAACAAGTTCCCAGAAGATATCAGTGCCGCAGGGTGAACTTCCTCTGAGAATAGAAGGCTCTACTCACCCATCTATCCCGGCCTCCTTGGCCTTGGCCTGGGGCTACAGGACCTTCCTGGAGGGGGCACGGGCTGGGGTCCAGAAGGGCAGCTGCTGCGTTCCATTGTCTCACCCGGCCAGGGGCTCCTGGGGTCAGTTCCCAGGACAGTACATGCTAAGGAGTGGCCCAGGCTGGGGGGATTTGGGGTCGGAGGACTTCACAGGAATAAAGTGCTCAGATCCGCCGGCCCCACCCTCCCAGCTGCCCAGTGGAGGAGGGAAGCTGCCTACCACGTACTGATCCTAGGTGCAGGTGGGTGAAAGCCAAATATTAAGTCAGCTTCATCTGCCTTGCTCCCGGATGAGCCATCTCTCCTGCCCTCGTCTGGGTTTCCCCGCCACTTCGGCGGTTTGTCCCTGAGACGCAGAAGCCTGCTGATACAGGACAGCTATCCCTGGACCAGGCAAGGAGGGGGCGGCCGAGTGCCCGCAGGGAATGGGCAGGGCAGGGCAGATGATGGCAGGTGCCTCTCCCCCCTGCTCTGCCACCTCCCCTGCCCCTAGGAAATGGCCCAGGGCCGTGGCGCTGCAGACCCCCGGCCTGTTTTTCAGGACTGTGTGTGCTTGCTCCTGCCGCCCCCTGAGACTGGAAGGGTCCCCGGGACCCCCGTTCCCGCCCCCGCCAGCTTACAGGTTCGCTGGGGCTTCTGTATCAGGAACCACTCGGGGAGCCCGCGGGAAGCAGGTCAGCCGGGAAGCCTGATTTAGAGCCAGGTCCAGCCCTGGCTGGCGGCCACCAAAGCTGGTGCCATCTGGTGTCCATCTGCCTGAATCAAGAAATCAGACGGCGAGGAAAGGGGAGCCACCAGGCCTTCTGACCGGCAGCAGCTCCCTTTGCAGACCCCAAGGGGCTAGGTGGGCTTGAGGAAGGGGCCTACTCCAGGGGGCAGAGGGCATGGTCACTTCCTGTCCCCTCCAGAATTCTTGGCGTGCTGCTCCCCTTGGCACCTGGGCGTTAGCTGCCCTTCACTCGGCAGCTGTCCTGACTGCCCACCCTGACCCCCAGCGAGGAGCTGCCACTCATTTTTCTGGGCGGACCCCCACCGACCAGGACAGGCTCCCCACATGCCGGCTGTAGAGTGACTGGACTGGGACAATGGGGTACGGGACACAGCGGAGGCAAACATGCTGGGTAGCTCGCTTCTGGCCCCGTCTCGGGTCCTGCTCTGCTTCCGAGGCGTCCCGCTCAGGCTGCCCCTCCCACCCTGGGCTCAGGGGTGCTCTTCCTGGAGGGCGCCCTGGGGTGCCTCTTCTTCCACCCTCAAATCCTGCACCCCCCACGGCCCTCTCATGGGGGGTGGGGAAGGTTCCTACCTCGGCTCTTGAGTCGCTCAGAGCGGCTTCATCTGGCAGGGCCCAGGTCCCTACCTGCCTCCAGGTGTTTAAGCCAGAAACCTGGGGAGCAGCCTGGAGCAGCCCCTCTCCCTCTCCTTGCCCTTCAGCCATCAAACCTCCCACCTCCCTGCCGGTGCCTAAGTGCCGAGTGCTCTTGGTCTACAGAGTAGGAACTGCCATCACAGAAGGAGGGAAGGGAAGAAAAGAGGACAGAGGACGGACATACGCCTGGTCCCCGGGCCAGGGTGCCCAGGGACCCCGCGATGGAAGAAGTGCTGACGCCCGCCTCTCTGTCTTGCAGTCGCTGCTGTTCTTGGGGCTGGTGGCCGCCGTCTGCCTGGGCCTGAACCTCGTCTTCCTCACGGCCTACCTGGTCTGTCTGTGCTGGGGCCGGCGGGGCGATGCGGCGCAGACCAAGCAGCACAGCTCCTGCTGCATCACCTGGGCAGCCGTGGTGGCCGGGCTCATCTGCTGGTGAGTGGTCTCTGGGCCAGACCAGCGGTGCATGGCTGGGGGTGGGGTGGGGCAGCCTCGGCAGACACCCTGGCATTAAGACGTCAGGTGGGCGGCCCTGAGACCGTGACACGTCCCTCCCCTCTCCCTGCCACCCAGCCCCTGTCCCCTGGCCACCCCCAAGTAGCTCATCGGCAGTCTAGCCATGCTCCCCTGTCCCAGCTCCTGGAAGCTCGATGGGAGAGCTTCTTCTCTGAGTGAACATGTGCCTCTGCTCGCCATGAATCAGGTGCCTGGTGGCGAGGGCTTCCATGATGGCTTGTCCAGCCTAGGGAGGGCATCCCTGGCAGCTGCATGGGGCGCTGCCTAGGAAAGGTGCTGTGTGGCACCTCCAGGCAATGGGCATCTCTGGTCCCTGTGCCCCTGCCCCTTCCCAGCTGCTGCCCTAGGTCAGTGAGACCAGAAAAAAGCCTGACTCCAGCTCAGATCAATTCCATCTTTGCCCAAGATCAATAGCTTTTATTGCCATTAGTCAGTTCTTCCCCTTTGCTTTGGAGGAGAAAATGAGGGTTTCTGACTCCTGGGCAAGGGACCGCACTGCCTGGCCTATCCCACCCCGTGCAGCGTCTGCACACGTGCTGGCCATTTTAGGAGTTGTGCTTTTCTCATATTTGTGTCTACAGGGGTGCTTCCCACAGCATCCTCCTGAGCCCCTCCTGGGATGTGGCCACCTTCTGGGGTTAGAGTCCCTCAGGAAGTGTCTGTTCCATCTGAGACCCGCAGCAGGAGCTGAGTGGGGGGCACAGGGGGGCCTGGGAGGGGGCCAGCACCCTCCCCTCCCCTGGCCAAGCTCGTTTTTCTGCTCTGATAGAGCATGTTCAGGACAGCTGTTCTGCCTGCACTACAAAAGACTGTCTCAGCCAAAAGGCTGGGAGGAGCTGGCAGAGGTGATGAAGCCCTAGGCCATGGGAGGGACCTCGGGCTTGGTGAGACATGTGGCCTGGGTGAGATAATAAACCTAAAGGAAAGAGTTCTCATCCCAGGCTGGGAATTTAAAGACAAGTGTGAACCTTCAGTAAAGAGGAACTCCTGAAAAGTAACTGATATGCGAAGTCTTCCTGTGGATAGCCAGTGGCACAGGGGTGGGTGGGGAGAGGTGGAGGCAAAGGAACATGCTCTCATGTGAAGCCAGATCCTAAAACATAAAATATACAAGCAGAAGGATAGTTTGAGACAGTAAAAATAACAATTATCTGTGGTTTAAGGAAAACTCAGACCAGAAGCGGTGGGTGTAGCCTGATTCATTCAGCAGCATTCTTCGTTTTATTTATCCTAGGCAAAGGCGCCTATGGTGAGCAAAGCAGAGAGTTACCACTTCTGCCTACTTGTGGCTCTTGGTCTATTGGGAGATGCAAAGAATCATATGCTTTGAATTATTAGAAACTCAGGAGAGCGCTGTGGAGGAAAGGAATAGATATGAAACGGGATACGTGTCCACACCTGGCATCCCTGGGTGACAGGGACACCAGACTTGTAGGTGAGGTGAGATGTGAGGAGAGACTTCCAGGCAGAGGGGAAAGGAGTGTGTGCAAAGGCCCTGGGGCAGGAGGGAGCATGGGGAGCCAGAGGACCTGAAAGCAGCTATCGTGGCTGGAGCAGAGAAACCAGACAAGCAGGGCTGGGTGGGGGTGCTGCAGTTCTGGTGGACGGCAGAGATGGCCTGAGCAGACAAAAGAAAGGTAGGCGGGAGCCAAATCTAGAAGATTATTTTAAGAGCAACAGAAGCCACTGTAAGCAGGGTGGGTGGCAAGGAGACATGGTGACCAAGTAAAATCAGGTCTAACCTTAAAAGGTTGTAAAAGTCTTGGCTCAATGGCAGATGCCCAGAAAACACTAGATCATGAAACAGATAATTGAAAGATAAAATGACAAACACAGAGGGTGGGAGGGTGGTTCAGGGGTAAAATTCCCACCTGCCATACAGGAGACCTGGGTTTGATTCCTGGCCGGGAACTTCCCCATAAACAAAAAACAAACAAGCAAGCAAACAAATGAAAAAAGAACAAATAAAAACAAACACAAAAATTCAACAATGGTGCTGCAAAAAGGGGATATTCACATGGAAAACAAATGAAATGTGACTTCTGCCATACAGCATACAAAAAAAAATTTTTTTAAATAAATACAGGGATCAAATAAAAGGTATTTTAAAAAATCATTATAAAACCATTTTCTTTTTAATAAAGTGGCTGGATGGAGGCTCATGGAAATATAATAAATTTGATATGTTAATATTCCAGCTGGGCATTTGATGAAGTTCCCCGTGGGTTAGATGGAAATACAGGACGGATGACAGTGCAGCTAAGTAGATACAAAGCTGGTTGAACACCTCTCCGAAGCATCCTGATCTACCTGTAGATTGCAAAGTGTAGCACGCGTGTGTGTGTGTGTGCTCATGTGTACACACACATACAACACACACACACAGAGGGAGCGTGTAGGAAACCTGCATTAGAATGGGCATCCCCAGGCCACGCCAATGCGGTGGGCCCAGGGTGGGGTCCGCTCTCCGCATGTTTACAGCCTCCCCAGGTGACTCTGTTCCCTGGTCCCTGGATCACTTCACGAGAAATACCAAAGCCAAGGTTGAGGCTACCCTGGAAAGAGCTTCCAAGCAGTCCTGCAGCGGCCTCCGCCCTGGGCCCTGCCCCGTTTAAATGAACAGTCTAAGCGTCCGCCTGTGTGTATCACCCACCACATTTAGTGTTTTGGATTAAGACTTAGGAGTCTACTTAATAAATCTTCAGATGACCCCGAGTGGTATGTGCTCGATAAAATATGACAGATGACAGAGCCAAGGCTGGAAATGCTTTGTTCAGCCTGGAATGTTGGACCCAAACCAACGAAGGTGAAATTCAACAGGGTTAGATTTCAAGTTCTGCTTTTAGTTAAAAAAAAAAAAAAAAAATCAATTCGGTACTACGGGAAGGAGGAGGGGCCGGGCGTAACAGCAGTTGCAGGGGAAAGCTCCAGGGGCTGTGGCCAGTGCAGGGAGGGGAGGGGTGGACGGGCCACACCCAGGGCCCCTGTGCTTGGAGCCGAGCGCACAGCCTGGACTTGGTGCTGCATCCAGAGGCCACATTGCTGCACCACACCGACCAATTAGAGCTGACCCTGGGGCGGGGTGACGATGGGGAAAAGGGCCTGCCAACCTTATCCAAAAGAGGGACACATGTCCAACAAGAAGACAAGGAGATGAAAGGGTGACGTGGGAGACCCTGTGCCTGAAAGCATGTGGCGAGACCGAGGGTGGGCCCTGGGCATGTGGCTTGGTGATTCCCAAGCCCACCTGCACATCCTACCTGGGGAGCTGGCGAAAGGTCTGGGCTCCTGGGCCCCATCCAGACCTCCCGCATCAGGATCTCTAGGTCCAGGGCCCAGCACTCTCCCCTTTTGGAGTCACTGGACTAGAGGACAGCAGTGTTTTCCTCTTGCCTGAAGGAAACGTGTGCCCTGGAGTGAGTCCCCAGGGGCCGGGCTGGTTCCTGCTAAGTGACTTTGAAAGGCCCGTAACCTCCCCCTCCCCGCCCCACCCCACCCTCCAGAACCTCAGCCATCACCCTCCCAAAGCCAAAGCCCCTCCGCCCCTGGGGTCCGCTCTAACCTGTGCGTGGGGTCTTGCCCACAGTGCTGCGGTGGGCGTTGGTTTCTATGGGAACAGCGAGACCAATGACGGGGTGTACCAGCTGATCTACTCCTTGGACAATGCCAACCACACCTTCTCCGGGATCGATGCTCTGGTGAGGCTCGTGGCGGGAGGCAGGGCAGGGGTGCCTGGGCTCAGCGTGGCTGGACAGGGGCATCTGGTCACACGCCAGCTGGCTGCAGCTCCAACACCATGGCACTGGGCGCCGTGGGGGCTGCTGGACCCCCTTCTGGGCTGCAGTGTCCCCTGTTTCCCGGAAAAATATCCCTACTGCATATGGCTCACGTTGAGTGCTGCGTATAGAGGCTTGTGGGGGGCGGGGCGGGTCAAGGCGGGAAAACTCCCAAACCAAGTGAGGCACCCCACACAGGGCGTGAGATTCCACCAAAAACCCGGCGCGTGTCCTCTGGGCTCTGGCTCCCAGGGTCGGGACATCAGCTGGGGACTCGGAGTGAAGGATTGGGCTGCTCTGGCCAAAGGAAGGACCGAGCTGCCCCCGGCCAGAGTGCTGGAGCCTAGCAGGGCGGAGTCGGGGCGTCCTCTGCTGCCGACCTTGACCCCCCAACCATGCACAGCGCCTCCATGGGAGCACCAGGGTCTCGGGCCTGATTGTCCCCGTGGCAGCCCAGGTGGCCCTGGAGGCGAGCCTTCAGTGGAAAAGGCAACACCCAGCTCTGAGGGAGACCAGCCCTTGGCCATCTGTGCCTCTGCTGGACCCACTGGGGGTCAGGGCCCCAGCAGTGGTACGACAGCCCCGGCAAGCGACCCAGTTGTGCCCAGCGTGCTCAACCACAGAGTCTCGGCCCCTACCGGGAAATTTCCCTGGCATTCGCTGGACTTACGTTGGTCCTCATTTGAGCCTGTCCCCTCTCTCGCCCTTAAGCTGCTCTAAGGCTGTAATCCCTCCATCGGCCACTCAGGAGGGGCTCGTCTTAAAGACACAGAGCCGAGCTGGTCCTCAGCACCCCAGAGGGGTGGGTGAAAGGCCCTTCCTGGGCTGACGATCAGATGCCGGGGCAGGGGCCATGTCTCCTGCCAATCTCACCCATCCACCCCCTTGTATCTATTGGGGCTCACTGCCCACCCCTGGCAGCCTGGCAGCCAACACCCCAATGTCCGGAAGCTGGGCTCTGTCTGCCGCTCCTTGGCATCATGCTGCCCCCTCGCCTCTACTTCCCCACCCCCACTACTGGAATCGCTGGAGGACGATGCCAGCCCAGAGAGGAGGCTCCCCTGCCCCGGGTACCCTGACACCACAGGTGGCCTCTGGCGCTTGTGGCCAATTGTAAGGGACCGGTCTTGTCTCACCCCGGTCTGGGAAAGCATGAGGTCTGGAACCCTTATCCCATGGGATGAGAACTGTGCAGGCAGATGAGCTGGGCACAAGAATCCCAAGCAGGACCCATCCACCCCCAGTCTTGGAGAGGCTCCAGAGCCAGCTTTGGACATTTTGTAGCAAGCCCCGTGTCCTTAAAAACCCCCATGTTCCCGAAGTGGGGGTGTCCCCGGAGATCAGCCCCTTGTCCTCTCTCCACCCCTGGAAAGTGTATAGAGGAGTCCCAGGCCGAGACTCCAGCCAGCCGAGAGCTGCTTCCATTCTAACAGTCGGCACCTCCTACCTCCCTGGGTGGGTGGGACCCAGGCTGGTGCTGGGTAAGGAGACAGGGCCCTGGACCCTCATCTGAAGGGTGATGGCCCGAATATCAGATAAGTGCCATTAGGTGAGATGGTGGTGAAAGGGCTGTCCAAATGGGGGGTGAAGGCGGTAATGAGCATGGCTAGAATAATTAGAGGCTTGGGTTGGGGAGGGCTGTGGGTGGCCAAGTGGGGGATGGGGTGGGACCCTGGGGTTGGTCAGGCCGACTCAGGCCTGGGCCTCCTGGGAGCCCAGATGAGTCACCCTGTTAGCAGCGAGAGGCCTCTGGGCTGCACCCCCACATCAAGGAGGACCCTCATCCACATTCCCCTTCCCGGGACCTGGCACCCCACGCCTGAGCCGCTCCACCCGTGGGTCGGGGACAGTGGTGGACAGAGGCTCAGGCAGCCCTGCCAGAGTTCTGGATCAGACTCCAATTGAAGAGGTCAAGTAGGGCTCATTTGGGAGTGCCACAGCCCAAGGGTGGGCAGAGTCTACGGGGTCCCTTCTGTGAATCCAGCGCCCCTCCCAGACCACCAGTGGAAGGCCCCTGGTGCACACCCCTGGCCCCTCGGGTCTCAACGTCCTCTGCATGAAAGAAGAGCCTGGGGCTTCTTTCTGCCTGTGCCTGGCTGGCCACTGGCCCTGTGGCTCCTCCCAAGCTCTCATCAGAGCCCACAGCAGGCCTGTGAGCAACCCTAGTTGGAGAAACTGAGGCATGGGGAGGTTAAGTTCATGCCTAAGGTTGAAAGCTGGTAAGTTTCAGAGCCAGAACTGGAACTCAGCCTCCCGGTTTTGAAATCAATCCCTTACCCTCATCACTCTGAGCTCTGCATCTGAGCTCCTCCTCTCGACCCCCCCCCCCCAAGCCTTCATGTCCTGGCCCATCTGTCTTCCCTGATTGTCTCCTGAGAGTGGAGAACTTCCTCCCTCCCAGAGCTTCTCAAACTTAAACGTGCATCAGTACCACCTGGAGGGCTCATTCAAACATGGATTGCTGGGCCCCACCTCCGAAATTTCTGATTCCGTAGGTCTGGGGCAGGACTGAGAAATTGCTTTTCTAACAAGTTCCCAGGTGGTACTGTACTGGTGGTCCAGGGACCACCCTTTGCGAACCTCTGCTCTATCCTGTGCAAAAACAGCTTCCACCCTCTTCTTGCTGGTCCCTAACCTGCCCCAGCCAGGGCACCCAACTGTCCCTTTCTTCTCAGAGCCTCTGTTCCCTGTGGGAGGAAGCCAGATTCCATCCCTGGGAGCGCCTGTGCTGGACCCACAGAGGTCCTGGGGGAGGGGCTGAGGAGGGGGGACAGCTGCAAAGAGGTCAAGTTGTGACTTTTCTGTTTTGTTTCCTATGGGAAAACATCAGGAGGAAAGAAGATGGCTGCCAGATGTTTATTGTCTTTTGCTTTTTTCAAGGAGGGGTTTAAGAAGTAGAGAAGTTAGAATGCAGAATCATGGAAGGATGAAAAAAGTGGTCTTATGGAAAAAGTTTTAAAATAATTTTTTAAAGCCCTTTGCTCCAAAGTTTGATATCATATAGGAATGTAAAATGAACACATATTACTTGGTTTGCTCCTAACATTACATTTAATAATAGTGCCACTTGTAGCCTATGGTTACAAAGCACTTGTGCACATACCGTCTTAGAAAATTGAAAGGGAAAGTTTCTCAGGGTGACATTTGGTTACTGGATTTACTTTTACATTTCCCTGCAGTGAGAAGCTATAAGCTCCCACATCAATAAGGCTGAAGGCATCTCTTCGTCCTTAACCGGCTTGTAAGAACCAGGGATAAGCCGGAAAATGGAACAATCTGCTGATAGGGAAACAAAAGGAAATAAAGAGAGCCATTCTCTTTGCTGGAATCAGCAGCTTGCAGTGGGAAGCCGATGTAAAAGGACGTTCGTGGATGCTAAATCCCTCTAGAGGGGCGGACCCAGAGTAGGCCACCAGGAACGTCATCTAATCGGCCGCCCCGTGGCTGAGCTGTCCCTGCGGGAAGTTCCTGCCCCTTCTTCTGGGTCTTTTTGATCCCGCTTCCAGGCCTGGGAAAGCCCAAGCCCGCCTGGATGAATAGCACCCTGCCCGCCCCCCCTTGCCAGCCAGCTGTGTTTCTTGGGTTAGCATGACCATTTCAGAACAACAAAGCTCTTCTTTCCTTCGCTGCCGGCACAGAGGCTTGGGGCAGGCTTGGGGGGCCGTGCTTGGAGGTCCCAGCCTTGTCCCCGGGCCCTGCAGGGACCCTGGCTCTGGGCTGTTTGTTTGAAACCCAGTTGGGGACAGGCACTGCCACCTCCCACCCTGCCTTCGAATAGGCGGGTCCTTCTGCAGGACCCCCTCAACCCCAGGCTCTCAAGGCCCAGCGTGGGACAGGAACCTGGCCGCCCACCTGGCCGGATACACGTCCGAGGGAGGACGTGAGCACACCAAGAAGGCACCAGGTTGCTTCCTCCTCACAGATGCCCGGGGCTGGATCTGCCTTTGTTAATTCAAGTTGGATTGTTCTGCGTTCACTCCGGGTTCTGGCCGTGCTGTGCTGTTGTGAGTTCTAAACAAAGCCTTTCTCTTGTCAGGCATTTAGAAATCCTTCCGTGGGAATAAAAGGTCAGGGAGCAATAGGAACTCTTCCATGTAAACATTTTATTCCTCTAAAAATAAATTCGTCATGCAAAGGGTTTAAAGTTTTAAGAGAATCTTTTTTAAAAAAAAAATATAACAACAAACGAAAACATTTTTAACATATGTTCATTCCGTTCTACATATATAATCAGTAATTCACAATATCATCACATAGTTGCATATTCATCATCATGATAATTTCTTAGAACATTTGCATCAATTCAGAAAAAGAAATAAAAAGACAACAGAAAAAAATTCATACATACCATACCCCTTACCCCTCCCTTTGATTGATCACTAGCATTTCAATCTACTAAATTTATTTTAACATTTGTTCCCCCTATTATTTATTTTTATTCCATATGTTCTACTCGTCTGTTGAGAAGGTAGATAAAAGGAGCATCAGACACAAGGTTTTCACAATCCCACAGTCACATTGTGACAGCTGTATCATTATTCAATCATCCTCAAGAAACATGGCTACTGGAACACAGCTCTACATTTTCAGGCAGTTCCCTCCAGCCTCTCCATTATATCTTGACTAACAAGGTGACATCTATTTAATGCGTAAGAATAACCTCCGGGATAACCTCTCGACTCTGTTTGGAATCTCTCAGCCATTGACACTTTATTTTGACTCATTTCGCTCTTCCCCCTTTTGATCGAGAAGGTTCTCAATCTCTTGATGCTGAGTTCCACCTCATTCTAGGGTTTCTGTCCCACATTGTCAGGAAGGTCCACACCCCTGGGAGTCATGTCCCACATAGAGGGGGAGGGCTGTGAGTTTGCTTGTTGTGTTGGCTGGAGAGAGAGGCCACATCTGAGCAACAAAAGAGGTTCTCTTGGGGGTGACTCTTAAGCCTAATTTTAAGTAGACTTGACCTATCCTTTGTGGGGTTAAGTTTCATATGAATAACCCCCAAAATTGGGGGCTCAGCCTATTGCTTTGGTTATCCCCACTGCTTGTGAGAATATCAAGAATTCTCCACTTGGGGAAGTTGACTTTTCCCCCTTTCTCACCATTCCCCCAAGGGGACTTTGCAGATACTTTTTTACTCACTGTTCAAATCACTCTGGGATTTATCGGGGCATCACTCTGGACAAACATGTAAAATTTAAGAGAATCTTTAAGGAAGAAACATTACTGATTTTTGTCTCCCCATCTGGGTCTCTTTATAGCGAGGCCCTGGATCTTGGAGCCCGGGACCTGGATAAGGCCAGGTCCCATGGGCTGAGTGCTGAACTGAGGCCCTCTGTCTTCCACAGCAGCCTCAGAAGCTCCTCGGGGGGCTGGGGGGTGAGTGGTGCATTCATTCATGCCCCAGCAGCCTCCTCTTTCCTCTGTTGCAAAGACCTTCTCCCCCGAGGACAAAGCCAGCAGCGTTACGTTCCTCCTACCTGGAGAGCCAGACTCACCCCCAGCCCTCCCCAGGTGTCCGGAACCAGCCAGCAGATGAAGGTGGATCTGGAGCAGCACCTGGCCCGGCTCGGCGAGCTCTTGGCCGCCCGGGGCGACTACATCCAGACCCTGAAGTTCGTGCAGCAGATGGCGGCCAGCATCACGGCCCAGCTCTCGGGACTGCCAGTGTGGGCCGACGTCACCGCCGAGCTGACCGAGGTGGCCGGCCAGACCAGCTACGTGGAGTACTACAGGTGAGCCACCCGGGGGGCCGAGGGCGGGGCTGCACAGCTGGGCCCACTGCCTTCACCCGAGTGGTCTCTGCCTCTTGGGGCGCAGGCCCGGGAGTACCCCCAGAGAGCCTTAACAAGCCAGTAACCCAAGAGCAGAGGGGAGGAGGGCTAGAAACAGCCCGGGTGGCAGCTCCTGTGGACAGCCTCCTTTGATAGTTGGGGAACGGAGAGGGATTTGCCCAAGGCCCCAGTGGCACCCAGCATGCAGCTGGGTCAGGTGCTTTAAGGGGTCCTTGCCTGGCAGGGTTTGTGAAGAATGCGTGGTGCAGAGCAGGCAGTGGCCGGACACCACTCCAGCAGCGGGTTCTGTGTCCGTAACAAGGGCACGTGACGTCAAGACGCCAGGGTGTAGGAGACGGTGGGGAGACGGTGGCCTCCCCTGGTGGTAACTGCTATGCAAGCCCAGTGGCGCCCCCAGCTTCATTTATGTAGCGGTGGGAGAATGAAGGCCACCCCCTCCACCTTTCCCAAACTCACTGGTTTTCTTCTGCAAACTCATACCTAAGTCATCTAAACTCTGGGAGTCCATTTGCATCTCCCCTGCCTCTCCATCACCCACAGCCCATCTCAGGTGTAGGCATGGGAGGCAGGTGGACCCCAGAGACTAGCTGCCCTTCCTCCACGTGCAGGGCCCAGTGAATTTCACGCTGGGGAGAGCCAAGGAAGGAGGGGGCACTCTTGGCCTTTGGGTGGCCCCCAACCTAGAGGTGACGTGTGCCATGACGTACATGCCACTGTGTGCTCAGGGCCCCTGCACGGAGGAAGCACTAGCGTGTGACAAATAACAGTCATGGAGAACAAAAGTATCAGCTCATCCCTCCTCCCCCCTTTGTTGGCTCCTCTTCAAGCCAATGGCAGAGGTCAGAGCCTTTACCAGCGACACTGCACGACTTACTCATTTTCTGGATCTGTCTCTCCTTGTAGCAAAGCGCCCCACCCCAGGACGTCACTGCTGGGCCAAAACTGAGTCCAGATGAAATGCTCCTGAGGGCCACTGGCCCTTCCCTGCCCCCTCCCCCCGCCCCCCGCCCCAGAGCCTCTCCTCTGCCCAGAGGGGCAGCTTAGGGTGTCTCCAGCTTCAGCCAGGGCTCTCCATCCCTCTCTAGCTCCTGCATTTCCAGGATGTCCTAGACATTCTTGATGGAAAGGGACCTTAGTCCAGCTTCCCATCAAATGATGTCCAGGAACAAAAGCACCTTTCTCCCAGGGACGGCAGGAACTGCAGGTGCCAAGGACTGTCCACGACCTCCCACGATTCAAACTGTGGCGTGTGCTGGGTCTCTGACATACGGTCCATTCCTTGGCCGGGGCTTTGAGAGCTTTTTGTCACTGGGCCGTGGGGGATAGGAAGTGGGAGTCTGTTTTGACCCCGTCCTGTACATTCACGGGCTTAATGGAGGCATTTTAATAATGACAATGATGAAATAAGTCCAGCTGTACACACGTAAGGGCTTATTTTTCAATGGATTTCATTAAAAATGGGAGAAGGGGTGGTGAAACTGCATAGCAGCTATTTCAATATGGGTTACTTGGGGGGCCCCTATGACCCCCACCTCCAACTCCGCAACTTGTATTTAAGTTGAGGCAGAAAAGTTTTGCTCCAAGGCTGGCACCTTGTGGCTCCTGAAAATCAGCAACGTTCTTTCTCTCTCTTTTCCACAGAGACACCCTCTGTGGAGGTTCTGCCTCCGTGGGCTCATTTCTCTCCTTTGAGCCCACTTTAGAACAGACGCTTTGTTCATTGAGCAAGAGGCTGACAACCAGCTTTAGGGGACCAGGCCTCTCTGGACAGCCTTCCCATTTCTTCCTTTGAGATGATTCTTTTGCTTTCTGGATGAGTCTTTTGTTAAAGATTTCCATATGTTAATTGTAAAAATATTTCCTGAAATCAGGAAAATATTTAGTAACATAGGTCATTACTATAGCAGGGCAGATATTTGTAAAAACTTTCTACTAGATATTTTGAGAACATTCACAGTTTTGACAACTGATCAAATGGTATCTAAGTCGGTGTTTAATATTTAGAATTGAAGGACTTTGCTATCTGAATATGTAGATTTTTTCCTTGTTGCCTTAATTTTAAATTGGTTTATGAAACTTACTGCACAAACACAGGCTCTACAATGATTATATGGATACTTTATTTAAATATGCCTATGGTTAAAGATATCCATTGTTGGTGGTTCTAAGTGTATTGTTTGTTTTCTTAAAAAAAAATTAACAACAAAAGAATAGTTGTAGAGTTACTGAGAAAAATCGTGCAGTAAGGGCAGAGTTCTATACCCACACCCCCCCACACACACACACGCAGTTTTCCCAATCATGAGCATTTTACATCGGTGTGGTACATTTGTCGCAATGGATGAGCCCGTGTTATAATTCAATTAGTGACTAAAATCCAGTTTCCATTAGGGTTCACTCCTTGTTCAGGGTGATTCTTGAGCACAGCTGTCCGCTAAGCAGCTATTTGTGAGTCCTCTCGTGCAGGCCTGGCCGGCTGCGCGGGGGAGCTGTGAAAGCCAGATCTCCGAAAGGCTAGCCGACCCGGGAGGGTCGAGGTGCACGTCCGATGGCGCCAGCGCAAGCCCGGATCTGGGAAGCAGCGGGGAAGAGTGGGCAGGAGCAGCCCCGGAGAGAGCCGAGTTCTCTGATAGAGCCACACCCCCGGCTCCGCTGGGAGGGCGCCTCCGCTGGCTGTGGGAAGCTGTTTCCACCAGTCCACCCTGGCACGCGGCCGGGTGTGAGCACTGGTACCGCGGCACACGCGTGGAGCGTGGGTCAGAGGCCACCCGAGCTTGAGTTCCTGCTGCTGTGAAGAGGAGAGGTTTGAAACTGGCAGTGTCCTAGGGGCGGGGCTCTTCCCCCATGAGCCTCAGTCTTCTGAGCTGTCAAGTGGGAGCTACTGGATGGTGTGCGGGCTTCTTTCCAGCTCTGACTCTGCTTCAAGAAAATGCTCCTTGGTGGCCTTGTCTGGGTGGAGGGTTTGCTCTGCCCTTTCCCAAAGCCCCCAGCTTCTTTCCTGTGAACCCCAGATATCTTCCGAGGGCCCTGCCCCCGCAGATAGGCCCCTTCTGGCATTAGCCTCAACTCACAAAGGCAGAAAGAACCTCACATGGCTGCTGGATGGGCTCCAGCTTGCTCCCTCTCCGCCTGAGCCTCCTTGTTGCTTTCTTCCAGCTCCATTCCCAACTCACAGTCCAAACTCTCTTACCCTCTCTATGGGGTCAACGAAGCAGAAAGCTATTGGCGGAGAGGAGCAGTCAAAAAATTTATGTAGGTTCTTGGGTCAAAAGAAATAATGATCGAAAAGACTTCCCTCCTTGGGGACTGAGAGAGTCCCCTCTGTCTCTGTCCCGGCCCTCCCCTGCCTGCTGTGTCCCCACTCCACAGCCTGGTCCACGAATGCAGGCAGATGGAGGCGGCAGCCAGCTGAGGCTGGCCTTGTGCTGGGAGGATGCCTCAGGGTTCTCTTTGGAAGGGAAAGGAAAGCGGGCAGCTTGTTTAGGATCTCCTGGGCACCCTTGGGCTGATTCTCCAGCCCCTGACTTTGGAGCTGCCCCCACCCGCCCACCCTTGGGGCAGGACTGTGCGTCCACAGGCACTTGATCCTCACCCCAGCCCTGCGAGGTAAGGAGTTCTGGCTTCCTTCACAGATATGGAAACTGAGGCTCAGAGCTGGGGTGCCCTGCCGAGACCTCCCAACTGGTACCTGCCTGTCTTTCCCCATCAGCCTAGCCCTGGAGTGGAGGAGGGGGGCAAAAAGCACAGAGGCACTGGGGCTGCCAGCCTGGGACGTCGCGACCTTGGGCTCCGCCACCCCACCACCAGCTGGGAATGACCCCACCCATCTGCTGACCCGCCAGGCTCAGTGCCCGGCACAGATGTTGGCTAAAATGCACTGGAATGTCCTCAGTGGTTGGACACCACGCAGCCCAGGGGAGCAGGTGATGGGAGACCTTGGGGAAACCCAGCAGAGTTTGTCAATGAAGCCCACATCTTAGGGACTTTTCTTAGGTCTTGGAACAGAAATGTCCTGCCTCACCTAGACTAACTCTGCAAGTTCTGGAAGCAAAAAGAGCCAGGCCCCAGTACATGCCTGCTGGGAGGCTGCAGGGGGCCAGTTTTGGACCTGGGCTATCCAATATGGTTGCCACCAGCCACATCGGGCTATTGAAATTAAACAGAATTACATAAAATTTAAAATTCATTTTCTCATTTGCAGAAGCTGCCTTTCAAGGGCTCAGTGGCCACATGTAGGGACTGCTCCAGAATTAGGCAGCTCAAATAGAGAAACTTCCACCATTGCGGGAAGTTCTGCTGGGCCATGCTGGTTTACGCACTCAGCCAGGAGTTTCAGGCAGGGGCTTGGGGTGGGGGCTCCCCTCTCCAGGTTGAAATGGGGTGCAGCCCTTGGCAGGCCCTTCAGCCCATGCACATGGGGCTCTCCCCACCCTCCCCACGCCCCTCCTTGGCTGCCGGCTCTGGGCCTGGGTCAGAACGCGGAGTCAGGGCAGGCCTAGGGGCTGCAGTTCAGGCCTCTGGGCAGGGTGCAGGTGTGGGGCTCTGCCCAGCACCCGCTGACTGCCCCTGTCCTCCTCCCAGGTGGCTGTCCTACCTCCTGCTCTTTATTCTGGACCTGGTCATCTGCCTGGTTGCCTGCCTGGGACTGGCCAAGCACTCCAAGTGTCTGCTGGCCTCGTGAGTAGCCCTGCCCCTGGCCCCAGGATGAACAGCTGGGCCACTAGGGGTGGGGGCGAACTCAGGGCACCCCCCCAACACCCAGCTGAGGGGGAGACAGTAGCCCCTGACTTGCCACCCGGAGACCAAGTAAGGACTGCATCTATTGAGCAGCCAAAGAAAAGCACCTCTACCACTGCCAGCCGACACCCTCTCCTTAGCTTGCACCCTCCCGGCTGTGTCCTGTTAGCCCAGGGACCTCTGCTCCAGGCTCGGGGTTCCATATCCCTCTTCCAGCTGTTAACATGGTTGAAGTGCTCTCAGGTACTAAGGCTTCCCCAGACACCTCTGCAGGAGACTTAGGCACGGGGAGGGCAGGATTCCAGCTGGGAGGGACAGCGGGCCTTCCCGTCCAACCAGCCAACCACCCCAGCTGTTCCAAGCAGCCCCCCACCTTTGCCTGTGATCCCCCCAGTGCCTGCCTCTCTCCTAGGATGCTGTGCTGCGGGGTGCTGGCCTTGATTCTCAGCTGGGCGTCCCTGGCTACAGACACCGCTGCGGCAGTGGTGAGTTGGGGTGGGGGTCTTCGAGGGTGGGCTGGCAGGAGGGTCTGCCTGGTAGTAGGTGGGCTCCACCCCAGCGCTCCCAGGGCAGGGCTGGCTTCCAGTCGCAGGCCCTAACCCAAGGGGTCCCCTCGCCTCACATCAGGGAAACAGGCCCAGGGAGAGGAAGGGACTTGCCTGAGGTCATGAGGCGTGCAGGGAAGAGGCGAGCTGAGACCCCTGGTGCCATCCCTGCATGCCAGGCCTCAGCGAGCCCCTCTGGGTCTGAGGAGCTGGCCAGTTCTGGAGGGGATGGGCAGGGGCCAGAACCCCAGGCTGGAGGGGCCTCTAGCCTCAGAAGCCTACTTCTGCTCTCTTCTCAGGGCACTGGGGGTGTGGGCAGTTGGCTCGCCTTCCCTCCCATTGCTCACACACGCAGCCTAAAACACACATAAGGTATTGTTTCCAGATGTGACG
Source organism: Myrmecophaga tridactyla (assembly GCA_004026745.1). Lineage (NCBI taxonomy): Eukaryota > Metazoa > Chordata > Mammalia > Pilosa > Myrmecophagidae > Myrmecophaga > Myrmecophaga tridactyla. The sequence goes on from PVIY010030072.1 coordinate 22,924, forward strand.
TCACAACGTGTTTAAAAAAAAGGTGGGGCCTCCTGTATAGTTATGCTCGGTCATTAATTGGCCTAACATGAATCACATGTGTGCACAAGCCTGCTCATTCATTCAGCTACATTTATTTGTGCTGCCTGCTTAGGTGTCTGTGTCCTAGGGCTGCTGTCACAAAGTGCCACAAACTAGATGGCTTCAAACAACACGATTGTGTCGCCTTTGTGTTCTGGAGATATGGGAAAGGGCAGGGTAGGGGGTCCAGGCCACGTTCCAGGCATCCCGAGGTCCCTAAGGCTGTCCCAAAGGTGCTGGGAGGACTGCAGTAGCCCGGGGAGGGGAGGGAGCAGGGGGCGGCAGCTGGCCAGAGCAGAGTGACCAGCTGCTGGCCCTGACAGCTTCTCCATTCTCCTCCCCAACAAGTGTAAGCACTTGTCCCAAAGCACCTCGTGGGCTTTCCCTGGCCGGGTCCCGCTCCCGGGACAGGCTCAGCCTACCGGGAGCAGTGGGAGCGTCCAGCTTGTCACCGCGAGCTGTGCTTTGGGAGCCAGCCCCCTCCCACCGGGCCTTCTCCCTCTCCCCGGGCTCCAGTGTTGGAGGAAACAGTGCTGATTTAATCTCCCAGCTGGGAATGCAAAGGAGGGAGAGAAATGCCATTTCCCTAATTCGTTTAGTCAGGCCCTGGTGTGACCGAGAGAGGGAGAGAGATGGAGCTGAATGGGCCTTTGATGGGGCTGGAGATGCGGCATTTTAATAGGAAGTGGGGTGAGGAGGAGCTGGGGGCGGGGAGGCTGTTAACGGGTTATTGTGGAGAGCTTTTGTGTGGCCTCCCAAGCTGCCACCCCGCTGTCTGAGGCTGTTCTGGGGGTGGTGAGGCCAGCGAGCTGACACGGCGGGGGGGCACCCCTTTCCCCTCCCCTCCCCTCCCCCCCCCGTCTTAATTCCCATAAACTGGGGGGCTTCCAACAATGGAAATGTATTCTTGCTCAGTTCTGGGGGCCAGAAGAGTCAGGCTGTGGGTGGGTCCAGGCTCCCCTGAAGCATGTGTGGAAGGACCCTGTCCCCCTCCCCAATTGCTCCTCTTTTCCCTGAATGCTGGTGCCTGCAGGGGCTCAGTCTCTGCCTCTGTCATCTCAGGGGCTTCTCCCTCTCCTGTCCGTCTGTCCGTCTGTCTGTCTGTGTCCAAATTTCCCTCCAATAAGGATGGCAGTCAGATTGGGTCAGGACCCACCGTCATCCAGTTAGCTTCATCTTAACTAACCGCATTTCAAATAAGTCACATTCATGGGACCGAGCATTAGGACTTCAATAAATCTTTATTATTATTATGTTAACATATGTACTACAAAAAAATTTCCCATTTTAACCATTTTTCAAGTACCCGTTCATGGTGTTAATGATATTCGCAGTGCGCTGCTATCACCACCACCCACACATTACCCAAACTTTTCTATCATCCCAAACAGAACCTCGATGCCAATGAAGCATTAACTCCCCATTCTCTACCCACCCCCATGCCCTAGAATCTACTTCCTGTCTCTACGAATTTGCATGTTCTAGTTATTTCAGGTAAGTGGCATCATACAATATTTGTCCTTTTGTGTCTGGCTTCTTTCACTCAACATGACATCTCCAAGGTTCATCCCCATTGTAGCATGAATCAGCGCTTCATTCTTTTTCACGCTGAGTAACATTCCTTTGTACGGACAGACCCCATTCTATTTGTCCACTCATTGGCTGATGGGCAGTTGAGTTGCTTCCATCTTTTGGCAATTGTGAATAAGGCTGCTATGAGCATCAGTTTACATATTTCTGTCCAAGTCCCTGCTTTCAGTTCTTCTAGGTATATACCTAGATGTGGGATTGCGGGGCCATATGGGAATTCTATACTGAACTTTCTGAGGTACCACCAAACTGTCTTGCACAGTGGCTGCACCATTTTACATTCCCACTAAATTGCCCAAGTGTTCCTATTTCTCCGCATCCTCTCCAACACTTGTTATTTTCCATTATTTTAATAGTAGCCATTCTGGTGGGTGTGAAATGATAACTCATAGTTTTGATTTGCATATCTCTCCTGGTGAATGATGTTGAGCGTCTTTTCATGTGCTTTTGGCCATTTGTCTGTCTTCTTTGGAAAAAATGTCTCTTGGCCCATTTTTCACTTGGGTTGCTTGTCTTCCTTGTTGTTGAGTTGCAGGGGTTCTTTATATATTTTGGATATTGAGCTGTTATTGGATATATGGTTTCTAAATATTTTTGCCCATTGGGCAGGTCATCTTTTTACTCTCATGATAAAATCCTTCGATGGCCAAAAGGTTTCAGTTTTGATGAGGTCTCATTTATCTATTTTTTCTTTCATTGCTTGTGCTTTTAGTGTAAAGTTTAAGAAACCATTGCCAAACACAGGGACCTGAGGATGTTTCCCCACATTTTCTTTTAGTTTTCTAGTTAGTGCTTATATTTAGGTCTGTGATCCATTTTAAGTTAATTTTTGTACATGGTGTGAGGTAGGAGTCCAGTTTCATTCTTTTGCACAGGAATATCCAGTTTTCCCAGAGTGAAGATATCTTTTTAAGGGATATGGTTAAAATCCCTTAACACTCTCCTTCCTTTCTGTCACCCAGAAGGGACCTCACTGCTCCTGAGAACCTGCACAGAGCAGCCAAGAGGAAGGGGTGCTGGGGGCAGGGATTTCGGGCGACTGTGAGCCTCCCCTGCAATGCCCCTACCTGCAGGGACCCCACCTGCAGGGCCCCCCCCTGCAATGCTCCCACCTGCAGGCCCCCCCACTGCAATGCCCCCACCTGCAGGGCCCCCACCTGAAGGGCCCATACCTCGGGAGTTTAATGCGAGAGTGCACGTGACAGCCACAGAGGATAAGCTTTAGAAGGATGAGGGGTCCACTCAGGGCAGACAGGAGTGAAACACCCAAGAAGGGGGAAGGGGGAGGAGGTGCTTCGTGAGAGGAGGGAGGGCCCTTCCAGGCACTTTGGCCACACTGGGCCTCGGACCCCGGGCTCCCTGGACGTCCGGCCGCAGGGAGCTGTCAGCCCTCTCCGCAGAGGGAGGAGGGGAGGAGCACGGCCTCTGGAGCCCCCCCACCCCGCCTGGGTCCACACCCCCTCCCACATCTTGCCAGCAGCAGGACCTCGGGAAGGTTACTTAAGCGCTCTGTGCCTCAGTTTCCTCATGTGTAAAATGGAGAGAACACTTGTACTTGCCTTGGAGGGGTGCTGAGAGGTCAGAGGTCTTCGCTGATCACTGGGAGGCAGGCAGCACATGCCCGACGGCAGCAGTGTGGTTCTTTTATCATGAGTATGGGGGGGCCCAGGGTGGCCCCTGCACGCGGCCACCTCTGTCCTAGGGAACTCGGCCCTCTCTGCAGGCTCAGCTGTCACCTGGGAGGGCACCAGCCAGTAGCTCCTCCTGCCTGCCCCAGCTGTGCTCGGTGGCCTCCCTTGCTCTCCCCACCCTGGGCGCCCTCCCTGTCGCGTGAACGCACACACGCATGCCCCTGTCTTCGTCAGCAGGAGACCTCTGCTGGATCCCCGCTAAAGGCCCCTCCCCACACCATCCTGGTGCAGCTCAACTAGGAGATGGGAGCTGAGGGCTGGTCGGGCTGGCTAAGGGGTCTGGTCTGAAAAGCAGGCTTGGCCATGGAGAGGGAGGCACACACCACTAGTGGGGCCTCCTTGGGTCTCAGCTTCTTGGAGATGACCTAGACCGAGGCGGTGTCCTCACGCTTTACATTTCCCACCAGGCCTGGCAAGGGTGGGGGTGGGGATGGGGTGAGGGGCGGCACCCCAGGTTCTCCCTGGTCTCGTTATTTATGTGTGGTAATGACGTATGCATGCAGCACTTCTCCCAGGGTACTGGGACCCTGGCAGTGTGTGCACAGCCGGCGGGGTGGGCGGCAGGACAGTGTGGGCGAGAGCATCCATATACATGTGTGAGTGTGTAAGCGAGTGTGTGCACGCCAGGCACTTCTAGCACGTTACATGTATTCATTCATAAGGCAAAGAGCATTGTCATCTTCACGTCGCAGTTGAGAAAACAGGCCCAGGAAGAACACATCCCTTTTCCAACGTCACAGAACCAGGATTCAAACCAGGGAGGGTAGCTCCCGGCCCTGGGTTCTTTTCCCCCCTGCAGTGAGCTGAATGGGACTGAGTGGTGGGGCGGGAGGGGCCCGGGCACCCTAACTTGGCTCCATCCCCTCTGTCTCTCCCTCACTCAGGGCACCAGTGACTTCTGTGTGGCTCCTGACACCTTCATCCTAAACATCACACAGGGCCACGTCAGCACAGGTAACGAGCTCTCGGACCTCTGCCCACGCAGACAGCCAGGCTGTGCCTCTACTTACCCCTTTTAGCCCCACAGTCACACCTCCCTGCCTGCCTAGTTCGCTAGCTGCTGGAATGCAACACACCAGAGACGGATTGGCTTTTAATAAAGGGGGATTTATTTCATTAGTTCTTCAGAGGAAAGGCAGCTAACTTTCACCTGAGGTTCTTTCTTACGTGGGAAGGCACAGGGCAATCTCTGCTGGCCTTCTCTCCAGGCCTCTGGGTTCCAACAACTTTCCCCGGGGTGATTCCTTTCTGCATCTCCAAAGGCCTGGGCTGAGCTGCGAGGGCTGAGATGAGGAATGCCGAGCTGCTTGGGCTGTGCTACATTGCAGCTCTCTCATTTAAGCACCGGCCAATGAAATCAAACGTCATTCATTGCAGCAGGCACGCCCCCTAGCCGACTGCAGATGTAATCAGAGACAGATGAGGTTTATGTGCCATTGGCTCATGGCCACAGCAACAGAACTGGGTGCCTTCACCTGGCCAAGCTGACACCTGAGCCTGACTACCACACTGCCCCAGACTTAAGGGCCAGCCGGACCTCTGGGCCGTTTCCTAGCTGGGACCCCCTTTGGAGGGACAGCCTGGCTTGGCTGCCGGGGACCCCCTTTGGAGGGACAGCCTGGCTTGGCTGCCGGGCACGGATGAGAGGTAGGGGTGTGTGAGCTCCCGCCTGAGGCCGTGTCTTTGCTCTGCAGAGGTGGCCCGCTACTACCTGTACTGCAGCCAGAGTGCCGGCAGCCCCTTCCAACAGGTACAGCGCGCCCAGGCCAGCCCGCCCCCTGCCTACGCCACTTCCATAGCGGCCTCATGACCCCCAACCTCAACACTGGCCAGTAGGGGGGATAGGCAGCTGGCTGGGCTGTTTCTTGCTCCATCTGGATCCTCTGCTTGGCTGCTTCTCTGAAGGGGGCGGTGCTCCAGGGCAGTGGTTCTAGGTCCGTGTTTCTCACATCCTAAAGGGTGTGCATATCCCCCAGGGATCCGGTGCAATGCCGGTGCCGTGCAGCGGGTCTGGACGGGGGCCTGTGATTCTGCTTCTCACAAGCTCCCTGGTGAGGCCAATGCTGCTGGGCCATGGCCCACACTGAGGAGAGAGAAGCAGGAGGACTGTGTAGCTCTCGAGAACCCTGAGGGATGAGGGGGAAATCTCCCTGCAGGGGGAGTTATCAGGGAGGGCTCCAGTTATCACTGGAGAGGCAGTGAGGGGCGGGGCCACAGGGGAACAGGTCCTGGGTGGCCGCAGGGGCTTCTAGGCAACCGGGCCTCGCAGCGGGACTGATCGTCTCTCCCGCCAGGCCCTGACCACCTTCCAGCGCTCGCTGACCACCATGCAGATCCAGGTGGGGGGGCTGCTGCAGTTTGCGGTGCCCCGCTTCCCCTCGGCAGAGGTAAGGCTCCCACGCAACCCTGCTGGAGGAGGGGGAGCTCTGGCTGCACCCTAACCATCCCTCCCTGTCCTGTCCCCACCTGAGCCGCAGGGCCAGGGCTTCTGAGCACTAGGCTGGGGAGAGCCTGCTGCTCCTCCTCCGTGCTCTGCCTCTGTGCTCCCCTCCCAGGCTTTAAGGGTTCCCTGCACCAGCCACCGCAGTGTGTGGTTTTGTCCTCAGGCCCTTCCCCGCCCCGTACTGGCTCTGCCATGTTCTGTCTTCTGCATGTTTGCTTCTTTCTCTCTCCCTGCTTCAGAGAGATCTGCTTGAGATCCAGCTGCTGCTGAACTCATCTGAGGCTGGCCTTCACCAGCTGACAGCCTTGCTGGACTGTCGGGGGCTGCACAAGGTGCTCAGGGTAGCCTGGGGGGCACGTAGAAGGTGTGGGTGCCACAGCGGCCCACACTGTCCCAAAGGACAAAAGCCAGTGGAGGCCTAGGAATGGGGCTGAAGTGGGGTGGTGGGAGGTGGAGGAGGTACCCAGCTTCTCAACAGGGTGGCTCTGGGAAAGGTACTCAGGGAGGGGAATGCTTGGAGCTGGTTAGCTCTAGATTGTTGGGAGACCCCCCAACCCATGTAAGGGAGGCAGTTCCCCCTTGTCCAAGCTCTGGCTTTCTGGTCAACCAACCATCTCCCTAGATTGCAAGTCCTATTCTCATTGTTGGGGCCGTCTCTTAGAAATTTGGAAAATCAGACAGACACTATAATGCAGGGAGTATATGAGGTCCCCCAAAAGTGGTAAACCGGTGCATGTCAGCAGTTTTCACATCCTAGTGGATCGAGAATGAGTAGTAATGGTGATCGCAGCTGCCATTCATTGAGAACTTAGTTCCATGCTCAGCCTTGTTTTATGCAGTCATTCCTCCTCACAGTTGTACTATGGAGTAGATGCTATTTTGGGGGTGGGGTGGGGAGGGGAGGATTTTACAGATGAGGAAACTGAAGCTTATAGTGCTTAGTAGCTGCCTGAAAATTCCAGAAGTGGCAAGTCCTGACCTCGGGTTTTGCACCTGCCGTCTTCAGAGCTAAGAGCATGGGGGTCGCCGTGGATCCTCCCCCCTGCCCTCCCTACCCACCCCCATTCCTCCACAAGTCCTAGCAACCACACTCTCAAATGCACCCTGAATCTGCCCACTTCTCCAGGCTTCCCCGGCTCCCACATGGCCTAAGCCACCACCCTGCATCCCTGGGTAACAGCCATGGTCTCTCACCTGATTCTCGCCCCCTTCCCACCCATGGCTTTCACATGCAGCAGCATTCCTTCCATCCCATGCCCTTCGATGTCTTCCCACCTGGCAATACCATCCGATCTCCTCTCCTGCCCTGCCAGGCCCAGCCCCAACTGGCCCCATCTGCCTCATCACCTCCTGGCCCCGTTTCTCTGAGCATGCCCAGCTGATTCTCTTTGCATGCACTCCTCCTTGTCCTCCTGGATTCAGCTCAAGCGCCCCTCACCTCAGACAGGCTCTTCTGCTTCCCCCCATCCTGCAACTGCCTTATCTCGTTTGGAGCCAGTCCTCCAGTGTCTGGCACACAGTAGGTGCCCAGCAGGTGGAGGCATCATGAATCCAAGAAGCCCCTTGGTATGAGCTCCGGAGTGTGGCCCCGTGATGGATGAACAAGTTGCTAGGGACGGGGAGCAGCCCAGAGCCCCAGGTCCAGGCTGGGGCAAGGGGGCTTCCAGGGGAAAGCCCACCACTCCCTCTCCAACCACCCATCCCGCCCCCCTCCTCCAGGACTACCTGGATGCCCTCACTGGCATCTGCTACGACGGCATTGAAGGCTTGCTCTACCTCAGCCTCTTCTCCCTCCTGGCTGCCCTGGCTTTCTCCATCATGATCTGCACAGGGCCACGGGCCTGGAGACACTTTGCCACCAGGTAGGTTGCTCAGTCAGGAGGGGTGCCTCCTCCTGCTGGGGACTTCCTGGGGGAGCAGGCAGGAAGCTCTGCCCGATGACCGAGCCAAAGCCTAATGACCCAGGACCAAGAGGAGGCAGAGGGCTGCAGCATTCAGCCCCCAGAGGCTGGTTGGATATCTGCAGAGGCTTTGCTGGAGGTGCAGCCAGATCCCAAATGGAAGGTTCCAGGGGGCTCAGGGCAGGAACTGGGGTCATGGGATGCTGTCAGGCCTCGTGCCGTCACCTGAGATCTCTTGCTTCTCCTCTCTTCCTTGGCAGGATTTGGCAATTCATACTCCTGAAGAGTATGGGAGAGGGGCCCCAGGGAATAGCAAGAGGGATCAGTTCTGTCCTTGTTATCAGGGAACCTGCATCTCACTGAGGAGATAAAGACAGAAAGTGGTGCTTAAACACCTCGTGAGATCAGACAAGAGGGAGCAGGGAAGGGAAAATCAGTGTGCACACAGTCAGCGTGGCAGACTTCCTGGAGGAGGTGGCCGTGAAGTTGGGAATGGGGAGGAGTGATCTGTGTGAGACAGAGCCAAGGACCATGATCTAGAGAAATCTCAGGGAGACACGTCTGGCCAGAGAAAGAGTCCTGGGAGAAAAGCTCAGGATGCAGTCCAGGACGCAGCTCCTGGGAGCTTCCCTCACCCCTCACGGCTGCTCGCGTTCTACGTCTCGTTCTAGGGACAGGGACTACGATGACATCGACGACGACGACCCCTTTAACCCCCAGGCCCGGCGCATCGCTGCTTACAACCCCCCGCGCGGGCAGCTCCGCAGCT
>PVIY010030073.1:0-31370 GCA_004026745.1 Myrmecophaga tridactyla
ACACACACACACACAGATACACATGTGCATACAGAGGATTCTGAAGACTTGATTTAGTTTTGCTTCTACCTGTGTGCTAGCAGTGTGATCTTGTATGAGTTACTTTACCTCTCTGTGCCTCAGTTAATGCAAATATAAAATGAAGATGATAATACTTGCCCTACTGACCTCCTGGGGATTCTGTGACAATGAAATGAGAAAGCAAATGAGAAAACACTATGTGAATCATGAAGACTACATAGATATTGAGTACTGCTGTTTTTATTAACAAATAGTCGAAAACAAACCAGCCTTTCCTTGTCTCTGATATTTGTCATGTACAAATTGGAAAGTAGATAATCCTCTGCAGATGATTGAGATGTGTTTGTCTCTCTATGCCTTGTGGGAAGAGAGGAGTCCCAGAGCAAAGCTAAAATCAAATGATCCTCTCATATATTTCACATTTGCTGAAAGAAGTGACCACTGCACTATTAAACATGTGGAATCCAGCTCATGGAAACTATAGAAGATCAATTAGTCTATTTCTGAAAAGCAATGTTTTCATTCAAAATTTAAATGTACATATTATTCATTCTCTGCTCTTCTTAATACTTTCAAAATATAATGTCGAACTCCAAAGCTGATATAATGATTTTTAAAAAGTACTCTTTTCTTCCATACAATATGGAGAGTTGCTTTCTGAAAGATGAAGAATGGTGGTTGAAATGCTTAATGTTCCTGTGTAATTTACTAATGCTTTCAGAAATAGGAATGCAATGTCAGTAGCAAATGCATCAAACAAATGAAAACAAATTAAATTATTTAAATGTAGAACCTCTTGTTAAGAAAGAAACATGTGAGATAGTCATTAATTTAGAGTTTCAATATCTTTGAATTTATTATAAATGCATATGATAAACATCCCACTGATTTGAGCATTATTATTTTTTTCAGATGCATAGAACCAAATATAAAATAATCAGTGTTGCTATTCAGCTCTGGTGTCATGAGACGCTCCTAGCAATAGCCACTGATGCTGTCTCCAGACTAGCTCAGATCATGTGGTCATCCTGATCAGGGTAGGAGGTGTATCACCTCCTACTAGATGGTGGGATCTGGCCTTAAATTGATGGTTATTGAATAGGATTCTGGAGTGTAGTTGATTGATCTTGAGGAGGCTTTTGTCCAGTGACTCTTAGCTTTCTCCTATGTGCTCAGCCCTGACTTCCTCTTTTGTGCTGACAAATTCTGAATGACCTGCCTTTTGCCTTGGTTTCTCCACTTAGCACTTTTGTATCCTACCAGGCTAGTATTTGAAGGTAAATCTCTGATTATATGAAAAAAGCCATGATAAAATGCTTTTTCCTGGAGACAGTCCTTCACTGGCAACTTGGACAACTTTCTTCATTCTCAAAAAAGCCACCTAAAGGTCACCAGCCTAGCTACCAAACCACAGCATAAAGAGCCACAGAACATGCCACCCTTCTCTCTTTCCCGTATACTCCGATGGCCCTCTCCAAAGTTGATACTCCAAAATCCAGGAGTAATAAGTGTATAAATTTGATAAAACACATTCATTAACTTAGTTATGTTTTATGCTGAGTCCCATCCTCCATAGACCTTTCCCTTCTGTGAAGATTTCTAACTGGACTCAGGTTGTACCTCCTGATATTGAGGCAAAATTATTGTCTTGATTTCCACGGTCATATTTCACCTACCAGCTTAGACCCTTTCCCCTCTCCCAGCTAGAAACACTCGCCTTTTCACTCCCTTATGTGGTTTTGTATCCACAGCCCCATCTATCTGCCCCTGTATTTCAGTCTTTTTGTCCCACCCAGTATTATGATGATTTCTGTGTACTCTACAATACAAAAGAAAAAGAAGAAGATAACAGGAACTACATGCAGACGAGTCTGTTTGAGTTTTCTAAGAATTATTTCTAGTATCATCTGCAGCATAATACATCTCTTCTAAGAATGTGGTAGAACACAAGATAAAAACTTGTGTTCGTTTCTCTAAAGGGTTTTATTTTGTAGCTCCATAGAGAAGCTTTATATTATTTAAAGGAAGGTAAGAATTGTCTTTTATTTGTTTGGTATCTCCAAATTCATTTGCATAGTTGAGTTAAGTAAATTCTTCTCAATCAATATATATAGCACGACAAAGACCATGAAAAGTGTTTTTTACAACTGGGAGATCCGGGTTTCCATACCAACTCTGGCACTGTACACAGTTTAAATTTTAGTCTTATCTTCTGTAAAGGAGATAGATTAAGTTATACAGAAATTTCCTTACACCTCTAACATTTTATGGTAGAATTTAATTTAAAATTAAAAAATTTGCACAAATTAACATTATTAATTAGAAAATTCAGTTTATTCTGAATTAAGGTTGAAGACTAACATTAGTGCGTCATTGTAACGGAAATTACTCCTATGGTTTATTAATGCAAGCTTGCTTCAATAGCTACAGCAATATAGAGCCCAAAAGACTAATGTGTACTTATTTCTTACTTTTGGAGGTACAGCATCTGTTGTTATAGCCATCAAGTAGAGACATATGTAAAGAGTCATGGGCTGGATGACAAACTCTGGGATCTGTCCTATAACTGCTTGTTGAAGAGTGCTTTGAAAACTATTGCTTTTTTCTTTCTTTGCTTTGTATATATGTTATATTAAACAATTTAAAAAGTTTAAAAAAAAGAGTCATGGGCTGGATAATTTGAGGTCTGTCTATCCTTAGACAAATTATTCTATCTATCCAAGATTCAGTGCTGTTAGCTGAGAAGTGGGCATTATTATAGCTATCTCCCATTTCATGCAGTTGTGAGGCCTTCAACTTGTGAAAACACAATTGTAAATATTATACACCAATTAAACGTGCACTGATATAAACAAATATAAATTAACTACTAACCTAATCAAACAATTATTACCTATTGTTATAATTACCTAGAACAGAGTCAGGTGTTGTTATAAACTGGTGTAGGCAAGTTTATAATTTAAAATACTATATAGCTTAGCACAGTTGGGTCAAACAAAACACATCAGCAGGCTGGATCTGTCATGAAGACCACCAATTTTCAACTATTCACCAATTTGCACCTACCCCTGTAGCTCAAATCCTTGCTGAATGCACATATGAGACTTCCCTGACACCGTGAGACAGCTTATCCCACTTAGAAATAGTGATCACGAGGGATTTAATTTGGGATATGGGTGAGTGAAGCCATGGAACCCTAGAGAAATGTGGGATGACAGCTCTAAGAAATGGAAAATGCAAGATTGGTGAACAAATGTGCATCCTGCTTACCACCCGGAAAGGAGATTCCCTGGATGCCTGTAAGGATGGTTACCAAAATGATAGCTAGAAATGCACAGTCAGATTCTATTATGGAGCACAACAGCAGATTCAGTTTCCAGGTCCCTAAGAAATCTTTTCTTTTGTTGGTCCTACACTACAGACCATTTCTGAAACTAGCATGTTATCTTATTGGAGAGTAGACTATAGGCTTCATGAAGACAGTGTGGAGAAGAGTATCTCACACATAATGCTCAGTAAATCTTGTTGCACACTGAGTGAGTCTTTGAGTTCACCGTGTGCCAGAGCACAATAAGTTTTCAGAACCTGCTGTGGTACAGTTAAAAGCAAGATGAAAAAGGAAGAGAAGAATGGGCCAGGAATCTACAAACCTGATTCTACTGCAGGTTCTGCAATCAAGTTTCTAAGGTGAATAGCCTTTGGCAAGTCACTTCAAATCTCCGAGACTCAATTTCAGCATTTGTAACATGAAAAATTTGAAGTAGACACGGTTTCCTTCTAGCTCTAACAGTCTAAAGCCTCTGAATATATTCTATCCATGAAATCAAGGATGCCTATAGGATGCAAATTCTTTTGGAAAATCCAGGGCACTTCTTTGATTTTACTTCTGAGAGAGCCTGAGCCAGACTCCTTAGTCATTTGTCAGTCCCCGTGTTCATTTTTGATGTTAGTATCAAATGAAAAATAGTTGAGCGGCCTTGCAAAAAGCTCCAAAATGTATTTCCCTTTATTCTATCTAAGAACATTTTAATGATCTGGTCAAACAATACTCCAACCCAGTTCTAGCTACCCAAGAGGTCAAAGGAAGTACAATAAAATACCAATTTCCTAGGGGAGGAAATTCCAAGACACAAAACCAGTCTCTGTAGCTTCTGAGATAAAGTTAAGGTTGAAATGTATTTCCTTATATCCACTCAGAGACAGGAGAGAAGAGCCATTCCAGAAGCCAGGAGAGAGCTACCCTGGACCCTAGGAATTTTGAAAGATGCCTGACAGGCTTACATTCATCTTTCAGTCCACCATGAGAAATGGCAATTGGTATCTGATGTTATTAAACTGCTTAATCTCACTCTCATCACATTGCCTTTCTCTGAAGTCTGCCACACAATGTTGTAGAAGAGAGGTAGTCATATATTTGCCTCTGATGGCAGCTTCTGAACATCAGGACCAGGGCAAGCCCTAAGCCGAATTGTGAGGCAGGGAAGCTGGTCTTTAGGGCTTATAGTCCTTTTGCTTTATATATATATGAAAAGTTATTTTATTACTATTTTATTATAAAACATAGTAGTAAATACACCAGATTATATTTTCTCAAATGGCAAATAAGGCAAAAGATAACATTTCTCTTTGAGTCCTAAAGAGAATTTGAAAATAATCTTTCATCTGGGGGATTCAGTTTCCTATGACGTCTTTGATAACTGTCCATGAGGATACCAACGGTGCTTAGTAGTAAAGAACTTTTTGCTAAGCTGTTCTATCATGGGTCCTTGCTTAAGATTTTCTTCTAATCTGGTTTTCAGCACTCGGTCATGTTTCTTAATTATTATGCACAGGATCTGGTTGAGGGATAGGGAGAAAACCAAAGATGAAAATCATCTTAACGTTCTTAAGGTTAGTCTCAGTTGATACTTCTGAGGATTTGACCAGGATCTTCGTATGCAGTATGCTTTCCTGGGCATAGAGAATCGAAGAGCTCACAAGATTTGCAGCCCTATTTCCTTTTGTGTGTTCATATGGAATATCCACAGAAGGGTGGTACCATACTATCATCCTGCCATTGGATGTCAAAGCAAGTTCTACTTTGCAATTATAGTCATCTGGAAGAGAAGAGTATGTAGAGCTATGACAAACGTGATATAAAGCTCCATTTTGGATCAGAAATAAATGTTTCAAGATAGTCCTACTTGATATTGCCCATTTTACTGCTGCTACTGCCATGGTGAATCAAGGTATATATTGAGTGTTATAAAAAGATGTTTGGAAGAGAAACTGCTTTAAAAATCTGCTTCTAGGCGCACATATTTTCAAACCTCCACAGATGTTCACTGTGAACCCACCATCTTGTCCCCAAGTCCCTTTGTTTTGTTCTTTCATTTATTTACTCTCTCATTCATAAAACAAATATTCATTGATCATCCTTTCTGACCAAGCATATTTGTGTTTCCTTGGATCTAAATATGAGTCCTACATTTGTTGAATGAATAAAGGATGAATAAATTGATGAACGAAGAAAATTCATAGTTTCTACTCGCAAGGCACCCCAGTCTCTGGGGATGACAAGTGGAGTAACTCCTATAATTCAACATGGTAAGTGCTATGGTAGAGTTGGGCATTGTCTGAGACCCATGAAACATCCTTTGATGTTCACCAAAGAATTCAAGGAGAACTTTTTGATGTGGAGAGTTTCTGTCCATGGTTGTAAAAAACAAGCAGGCTCTCAAAATGGTGATCTGGTCTGGAAGGTTTGAGATCCTCAGCCAGTGGACAGCTGGTTCAAACTGAAGCGGATGAGAACACCAGGGTGAGAGGGTCAGAGGACATGATAAAAAAAGAGATTTGAGGTGAGAAGCTTCAGAAACCCCAATATTTAAGATACAGCCTGCCTCCTTTTCCTGAATCAGAATGGCTTGTATATCCACCTCTCCTCTTACTAGGCACTTTGTGTTCTCAGTCTCTGATCTGCTACCACAATCGAATCCATTCTCTGGATATCTTCCATATTTAGGTTAAAATGATTGATAAAACTTAAGTTATTAGTCTTCAGGAGAAAAGGTGAAGGAAACTATGGATATCAGGGATTTTAATACATAATCAAGGCTGAAATTGTGGTTGTGGAATTTCAAGAATAAAACAAAAAGTTAGGGAGGCTTTTGAAGGGAATAAGTTTTACCTGCTGGCCATGAAATCACCGTTCTACCCTTCCATCTGTGGGTAAAATTTGGCTCTTCCACTATATCTATAAACACTTAAGGTCTGCATATTAAAAAAAATCAAATGTTGCCATAGTAAAAGTATTATGAGAATCATAATTCTAGTTGTTATTATTGATAATATTAATAATAGAGCTCCTACTAAGTCAGGTACTATGATAACTGATATAAACACATTGTCCCACTCATCTTCAAAACAAAGACTTAGAGTAAAGAAGCAGCAACATAGTTGAAAACTTTAGTTTGACTTATACAGAAAAAAATCTGAAAACTGTTACTCTGGGAATTCGAGCCTATATTGAGTTTCTAGACAGAAAGCTCAATGCTTAATATTTTATGGAAATTATAAGTTTATCTATTCATGTAACTAAATGGACACTGATTAATTTTCTTAAAACGCACTGACTTATTACTGGAGAAATTCAAGGAAACAGCAAATAGATGGTATTCTCCTATCATGTCCTGGTAGTAATTCTTCCTACTTTCTTATTATATTGCAATTAGTGACTTCATGACCTTAAAAAATCCTGCTTTAATACCTGTCCAAGATAAATTTTGTCATCTTAAAAGGATGTGTGCTTCATTGGATAAATCAAATAAATGAATTTTCATTTGGAAGTCCATCTGGTATGCTGGAGAAGAAACCAAGCAAGATTTAGGAAGTCCCTTGTCTTTCTGTGGGCACTCTCCCTTGTGATCTTGTGCAAGTCATTTACTCTGCTTGCATAACAGCACTTGATGCAAAAATTTATTAGGATGCAAATATTTACTAGGATGATGGAAGCTTCATAGAGGAAAGCATCACATATCTTACTCTTTTGAAGAATGTGGAATATTGGGCTCCTATAAACCTCAAAGGACAGCTCATTGGGAAGACAGAAAATGTGCATTACAGTCACTGCTCCTCCCTCCATTCCTCTCCTGCGTCCAATTAGCTATTTCCTCCCTTTTAGCCACGCGAGGGTGGGGGGGGGTGAGGGGGGGACTATTCCAGTTGAGAGCATCCTTCTCCAATGAGATGATAATCGTAATTTGTCATCTTAATTTAACTATCTTAATTTATTGAGTTCTTAATGTGGCCCAGGCACTGCTCTAAGTGATTTACATACAATGAGTCATTTAATCCTCACAACAACCCTATGAATTGTATATACTATCATCTGCAAAATACAGAAAAAGAAATTGAAGCACAGAATACTTCCAAAATCTTATTAGTCCTAAAACATCAAGGCAGATTCAAGCCTAGGCAGTTTGAATCCAAAGTCTACCTATTAAAATTACATGTCAATTTCTTATAGGTTGTACTTCTTTCATAGTACTCATGATATCTCATTGCACTTGGGTGCATTTTAGGCTCTCCAAACCAGTTTGTAAATTCCCCTTATGGAAAGGAACATGTTTCATTCACCTGCTTCCTTGGGACCTAGAACTGTTTCTGACACAAGGAAGGGCCTTGTGTTGGTTGAATGAATGAGTATTCATGTTCCCCGAGAGCATGTTGCAACTTTGGAGCCATCATTTCAGACAGAGGGCTTCAATTTGAGACCCCTAAGGATCAATGGTTGGATTTCAAGGTGTCTATGACTCCCTGACCCCTCAGAATTGTAGGTGATATATTGTGGACAATTTTTTCTTCCCCTATGGAGTCATTCCATAGCCTTCCACCAAATCTCAAGGGGTCCATATCTTGACCCCCAAAAAAAGTTAAAAGGAGAAATGAAATCCTCATTGGCTATAGGGTACAAATTTTCATTACTGAACTTGGTATTCCAGGTAGAACTGCATTGATAATTATTACAGGAATTAAGTGGCTAAATCGTTTTGCTCTTAGCAGAACTGAACTATACCAACATGTCAATTTTAAACACATATAAGGAAAGTCAGTGTTTTTTCAACCTTCATTTAAAAGAGAGACATTTGAAAAATATTATAACAAAAATTATATTGCATAAAAGTCATTTGATAGTGTTTAATTAAATGGTCTTCTGGGGGTGATGATTCTGTTTATAGCTTTCATGTTCACCAGATTTCATGGACTTTTTGTCCACATTAATGATTAATTACAAAAAATAATTAATGAAATTGATCAGTTAGCAATAAATTTCCATCTTTTAGTTGGGTAAAAATTCAAGAATAACTCTGGAACTATTTGTTTTCTCTGGACATAGCCATTGCTAAAATATAACCTGTTTTGTTCTCCCCAGTTTATGGTGATGCCGCTTAATGACAGTACTTTCATTTTACTTTTTTTTTTATGTTACTGCCCCTTCTTATTCTGTTTAGCTTATTTTTTCACTGGGAAAATATTTGGTTTCACAATTCAAAGATTCCCTTAAGAAGATCATAGATGAACCATTCAGAAGTGTCAATTCAATTCAATTCAATTTACCATGCATCTACTGAGCACTTATTGTTTATCTAGAATTCTTCAGGTTCATGGAGATATTTAAAGAAACAGATAATATAACCTCTACCCTAAAGAAATTTGTATTCCAGTAGGTAGTTGATGGACAGCCTTAAATATTAGGCAGTGGCTTAAATTTGATGTATAAGAAAGAAATGCCTATGGTAGATACATGAACAAGAGAGGATAATGATCAAAGTGGTAACTTGAAAGATTAACATGGCAGAGTTCTGAAAGCTGGATGAAAATTGATGAAGTTGGAGGAAAGGAAGCTGTCCTAAGAGACTTTTGTAGTTACCTACCAAAACTTAATTATTATGGGGCAGCAGAAATGAAGATGAAGGGATAGAAATGAGAGACACCTGGGGAAGTTTTGGAGGCCTGGGGGATTATGTTATTCAAATCAGTCATGAGACTGACCAGTTCACACTTCCTTCTAGGGGAGCTGTCTTACTTAAGCTATTGCTGAGGAACAGCCTTATGTTTATTATCTTATTACTCCCCATAATTTGTCCAATAATATGCTGTTTCCATGATGGCAGTAAATCCATAACCTGATAACCTTGCTATGGATTGATCTGGTGTGAACAGATGAATTAAGTCAAAGACTTTCTCTCTGGAATTTGAACTAGAAAATACTGTAAAAGGAAAAATAGACATAGGAATTGAAACTGAAAATATATATCAAGTGAGTATAATGGGAGTCATAAGGAATATATTAACCGGATAGAGTCTTAGCCAAAATGATGATAGCATGAATAAGTTAAATATTTATCTGTTTCATGTCAGACCAGGAGTTAACAATCCAGAGCTGTTATCTTAGCTTATGTTCTCCCAAACACATCCCATGACAAATATATATTTTCAAGCAGTTTATTTGGGGTATGATTCTGGAGAATAAGAATGAGGGATAAGGAAAGTGAGATAGGAAAGGGAAAAAAAGCCAATATAAGTCTCCTTATTGAGTAATGGTCTCTCAATTTCCCTGGGATCTCCTGAGAAATTTACTAAATGTCTTCAGAGTTATTCAGCTGAAGAATGGGGGCTGGGAGCATTTATCTACAAGAGTCCATTCCTCATCAGTCAAGGACCAACTTCTTAGATGCTTATCCATGCTGCCTAAGCAAGTTTCTGCCAATGTTCTAGCTATTGGGAAAGCTCTAGGGCAGAAACCAAAGGAGTGCAGAGTATTCTTGAATGGAAGCACTGTTGTATGAAGTTAGTTGAAACCTACATGCTGTCATAGCAGGAATAATATGTATGTTTATATGAGGTAGTATGGAACACTAGATACATCTGATACAGTCCACCTCTTATGTTTTACAGATTTGCTCATGCCTTCATAAGGTCTGATCTGTAAACTGCTCTCAAAGGTGGTGACTGGCTACAAACTTTGCAGGAAGTGTAATAAATGAGATTTATTGAGATTTATAAAGAAATTTAAGAAAAAAGCTACAATCCCACTGCTCCAACTGTTCCAGAGGTTTAAATTGATATTCAAAATCTCTCTCTTCTACAACCCATTCTAGATTTCCCTCACTCCTGTCTGACACTTCAATTGATATAAATTGCTCGCTTGGTAGGGTGACCCAAACCTTTATTTCCAAGTGGTGTGAGTCCATATTTTGCCTTACTCATAGACCATGTTTGCTGAAATTGTCCATTTCCCATTGTGACCAAGAGGGATATGACATGTAATTCTGGGTCACAAAATGCATGGTTCTGTGTACAAGATACTGTAGATTCACAGATAAAAGTAGCACTAACTTTGCCTGGGAAAACTGAACAAAAGAAGGGATATTTGGAATGACTTTTACAAGATGGTCAAGAATTCATAAGATAAAGATAATACGAAGAAAGCAATACGTACTGAACCAGAGGCAGGAGAACAAAATATTATCTATCTTTAGAGTGGGGAAAGGTAAGAAAAGAACTTAGGGTACTGAGGGCAGTTGAGGGTGGGACAGAAATGGAGGGAATGGGGATGTAAAAATGAAGGTTTATTTAAAGCCAGAGAAAGACAGTCTCTATACTCTTGGCTAAGAAATCTGGACTTCATGCATTTGTTCATCTATTGTTTACTGATAATTATGATAATAAAAAATATCACATAGAAAAGGTTATTAATTGTTAGATATTTTGCTAAGCAATAATGTAATTTTCTTAGTAATCTAAGCAATATACTCAAAATTCATGAGTTTGAGGTACCAACATGACATTTAAATGGAAATAGCAATTTGTCATCTGGAAGTATGGAAGCCATGGCAATGTAGTGAGATCAGGGCTGAATATTGAGATTAACCACTCATTGGCATATGGGTCTTGGTTGAAATTATGTCCAGAGAGCTTAGAGCAAGCCATAAAATGGGTAAAGTGCAATACCATGGGGGATACAGATATTTAAAATATAGTTAGAGGAAGAAGCCATAATGAAAGAAATTGGAAGCAATTGTAAAGGAAGAACCAGGATTGAATGGCTTCTGAAACTGATACAAGAAAGATTTTTGAGACAAGAGCTGTTACTAGTCAAATCCAGCAGCACAACTCAGTAAATTCAAGATTAAAATGTGTCCTTTGTATGTGGACTCTCAACCCCCTCACTCAACCAGAGATGAATCAGAAATTTGGGGGGAGCCCCAAAGGCAGATACCATATGAATAATAAGAGCAGCCTGGCAGTATCTGTTTTTGAAGGGTTCAAGCAGGACCAGTCTTTGGAATCCACTTCCAAAATCCCACATTTGCAGAAAATTTCTGCCAAGCATGGGTTTATGCATGATAGCATCTGGAGGCAGTATAGTTTAATGACTGTATGTATGGACCTTGCTTCAATAGAAGGCTTAGTTCAGAAGACAACTTTACCACTTACGAACAGGGTGGCTTTGGGAAGTTACTTGATTCTCTGAGCCTCAGTTTCCTCATCCATAAGACAGAGATCTTAATAGCAATTTCATAAGGTTGTAGGTGAGGACATAAGGAGATAATTGAACATAGAGTGCTTAATCTGGCGCATAATGAGGGCTCAATAAAAAATAGCTATTATTAGTATTATGTGGGGCTGCTACATGATGAGAACCCTGCCATTGCTTGACTTTTCATTAACCATGCAACACTGGGGAGTTTTTGGCAGCAGCCACAAAGCAGTTTGTTGGCACACAACCTTTCAATTATCTGCACTACTGATCCTCTCCATTAGCATGGATAAGAGAAAGTGTGCAGCATAGATAAGCCAGAGGGAGGGAAGAAGAAAAAAAACAGTCTGGCCATATATATCTATATAAATCCCTATTAAGAATTTAGAAGCATTTCCTCATGGCTATAAATTTATATCTTCAATGAGAGGAGTCCAAGTTCTTTTGTACATGAGTTCTCCAACTTGACCATAATAAACATTAATTCTTCTTTGGTGCTGCTTTTTTTTAATGTAATAAATCTCCATTTAAGAAAATATACCAAGAGTCTTTTTGTGTATGTTTTAATATTGCACTTCTGATTCTATTTTCAATACTGTCCATCTATGTGGTGATGCTAAGAATTACTCAAGTTATTTGAGAGTCAATGGAATGATAATAAAAGTCCCACCTTATCTGGCTCTGAATTCTTAGCCTTTGAAATATGGAGACAATTTTTCCACAAGGCTATAGAAGCTTTACTTAGAGGTGGTATAAATTTATAGGTTTTATTTTTGGCCACTGGAGGGCTCTCATATATTTCCGCTAATGAAATAGAAACCTTGAGTGTAACTAAAAACTGCAAATAAAAGATGAAAGTTTAAATCAAATAATTTTGTAGTTCGTGCCAGAATCTAGGTACAGACAAAATTTGGGGGCTGGTGACTAATGCTTCAGGGCGGTGATATGGCCCCTTGGCGTAGATGCCAAGTTACCATCAATGACTCAGATCTCCTACTTAAGGGAAAGGTGGAGTCTTCTTCCCTCTTCTACTTTAATAATCATTCATTGTTTCTTTTCTCTTCTGCCCAATAACCCCCCCAGCCAACTGTTCTTTCAAAGGAGGGCCTATAAAAATAAAACTATACTAACACCTGGTCCCTAAGCCTATAATGATCCCACAGTCTCTCCCCATCAATAGCCTTCCTTAACCCACTACTATACTTGTGTCCTACAGACATGGACTCCTGCAGTACCCCACCACCATCCTCAATATACATGCAACCATATGTGCATATGTGCCGTCTTCAGTATTTTTGGGTCTACTCAGGTCAACAGATAGTGCTAGCTACTTATACTGAAAGGTCAGACTATCCAGCAGTAGTCAGGTTTATACACAAAACAAAGGAGTCAACAGTTTCGGTCACAGTGCCCAGAGGGTGCAGTGAACTTTGTTCTAATCTCAGCTGTTTTGGAAATCCAAGGAAGGGGTGAAAAATGGCAAAAGGTATCTTTGGAAGTAGTAATAGCCATAATCAAATAGATAATAGAAATGTATTTCTATGAGGTCTATCTGGCTTGAAATAGTTCCTGCCAGGTAGCAGACAGAGGTAGGGACAAAGTCTAGCTGTTTGTGGAGACACCTGGAAAGGCCCATAGTATCATCATTCAAATAGGCGGGGCACTCAGGGGAGGATTGAAGAAGTAAATCAGGAGTGCACAATGTAAGATGTGTAAGCATCTTGGGCATTAGTGAAGACCACAGCTTGGAAGGCACACAGCATCAGACATTCACCTGTACCTATTAGATACCCAGCCTGGAGCTACATAAATAACTCCAGACCCCACCTGTGGAAAAGGGCTGGCAAACTTATTTTCCAGGTTTATTTAAAAGAGATCCATTCTCCCCTGCACTGTAAATTGTTGGGATTGTGGGTCACAGGAAGAAGTGGGATTTTTTAGTTGAATTTTTTTTAACATTCCTCACGAATGTAAATTTGTACTATTTAACTGACTATTCTTGGTGTAAAATCTTGTCATGTATAAAAATAAAAAAGTTCCCAAATTAAAATAAATAAATAAATAAAAGAGATCCAGTTTCTGTGTGATGAAAAGTTTCACACCCTGCAGCTGAGCAGAGCTGAGATAGGTAGAGTTTCACACAGTTCTTGTTAGTGACTGTTTTTTCCTGTTTTTAATTTTTTAAGCTGTCATGAACTCAATCACCTATAGTCCCCTTAATTTTATTCTGTCCCATTTAGTTTGAACCTTAATGCATAAATGAAAAAATACCCCTACAGTTCCTACAGGCCCTTTTTTTGTATGCAATTCTATTACTGTTGTTTACCTACCAAAGAAAAGGTTGCTGAAATGATCTGCTATTTATATGTAAAGTTTTACTGTTTCATGAACTCTTCTATTTTACTTGAAATTTATGTCATGGTTGTTACCAATCTCTAGATCATATGTAGAGTTGGTTTTAAAAGTTGCCAGCCATTAGTTAATAATAATAATCTACCAATATTGGGTCATTGGTTGTTAATGATACAGGAAACTGACTGTAGGATACATGGAAGCTTTCTGTAGTATCTTCTCAATTTTTCTGTAAATCTAAAACTTCTGAAGTAAAAAGTCAAAACAAAAGATTTGTGAGCCATTCACCTGATATAAAACCACTATCACTTAAGGCTAGAGGACAAGTGATAGTAGGAATCATGTCAGGGTGGCAGAGATAAACTCTTAGAATTTCCAAAGTCCACAGAGACAAAGTTGGGCAGCAGCCCTAGGAGGAAAAGGATGACCAGCTCCCTTAAACATTTTGGGATGCTTTTGCTAGGATCTCTAGGCTCCTCCCTGTTGCTACTGTTAAGGTTTGCTAAAGCTGCTGGAAACCAATATACCAGAAATTGGCTGGCTTTTTCAATGTGAGTTTATGAGGTTACAAATTTACAATTCTAAGGCCATGAAAATATCCAAATTAAGACATCAAGAAGAAGATACCTTCTCCTGACACATGGGAAGGCACATGGCAATGTCTGCTGGCCCTTTATTCCTGGTTCTGATTTCAAAATGGCTCTCTCAGCTCCTGCGGGTCTTTCTTCAT
Organism: Myrmecophaga tridactyla; assembly: GCA_004026745.1. Lineage (NCBI taxonomy): Eukaryota > Metazoa > Chordata > Mammalia > Pilosa > Myrmecophagidae > Myrmecophaga > Myrmecophaga tridactyla. Next base: position 14,628 of record PVIY010030073.1, read on the forward strand.
GTCTACAGGCATTTCTTTCTCTGTGTCCTCTTGGTTTCATCTCTCTGGGCTCTGTCTCTGAGCTACTTCTCATAAAGGACTCGAGTTAAAGGATTAAGGTCTACCTTCAATTGGGTGGGTCATATCTCCATGGAAACAATCTAATCAAATAGTCCCAACCACAGCAAGTTTGCTCCCCACAGTAATAGATTTAAAAAAAACAGCCTTTCTGAGATACATAGATTCAAACTTCACAGCTAACTTATCTAAAGTTCCTCCTTTTCCAAAGAGCAAGAAAACAGTTTTGCTGTTTTATTTCAGCATCCATCCTTTTCTACCTGATAAAGAAATGCTTACCCAGAACCTTCTCCATTTGTTAACTATCGGTAAAAGATTACCATTAGAATTTTGACTTCTTGATGGTGGTGATCATCACAATACAGTGTTTGAAGGTAAATGATGAGACGTTTTAAAGGAAGAGCAAATCTGTTGCTGGGTATGTAATTCTTTTTCCATTAGGGAGCCTCTATCTCCAATTTTGACAACTCACTAAATTCCAGAAGCTTAATGTAACCTGGTGTATCTATGTATATGGAAACTCATAGAGATGACCCACATGATCTTCTTTTAATCTGTACTTAACAGGTTCCCCCATTTCATTATCAAAAGTCTTCCCAATTGAAGCCTGTTCTTTCCTAAATTTCTTCTTTGATCTGTGGGCTGGGTATACTTCTCTGAACCAATATCTGATTGCTCTTCTGGCACGTAAAGGTGTGTACTCCCTTGGAACTCCTCTTGAAGTTAGGTTTAGCCATGTGACTCATTTTGGCCAGTGAAATAGGAAACGAAGGGATGTATGTCACTTTCTTATAGGAGCATTTAATTGCCAGGACACGACTCTCCAGTCCTCTCTTCTTCTGACTGTAGGGTGGTCACTGGAGCACATGCTGATATGGAGGTGTCATAAGATCAAAGCAGTCTATAATGCTGAACCAACACATGGAGTACAGCTGCTCTGGAGAGTTGCCCAAACATGCAGGGGACTTTGCATGAATAAGATTAGTTGTGTTAAAAGGAACTAAGGCTGTGGGAATGTTTTTACCACTGCATAACCTAAAGCATATTGAAATACTTTGAAAAGTAATCAAAACTATACTACATCATTAGTAATTGATGATATTTAATGTACTTCCTTTCCCAGAGTTTATCCATTGTGATAGAACATCACAGGGAACAAGATATCTTAAATGAGAAGAATGGACTATTAATAAGAAGACCCTTGGGCATATTAGAGAAGATGATATTTTGGGATAAGGGAGTCTTCTTTGCTCTCTAGCAACATCATGATAGCACCTGGTCAGATCATTATCATGTATATATTTTAGGAAGCCCAACTGGTTACAAATGCAGAAGCTATAGGATCTAGGACCTTGTAATGAATCCCCCCCCCATTCCATTCTGAACACAACCAATAATACTGTAATTCACTCATTCTTCCCTTGATATATCTTGAGTCCTTATTTTTACACAATTTGGAACGTCCTCCTTTGTAAGGTATTAATAATAATGGCTTCTTTTTTATGAGTCTCCACTTTTTACCGATATTATCACTATTCTTTGATGCATCATACCCAAAAGTCTGTGATTAGAAAGTGGAAAAAGAAAGATAGAAACCACAGTTCTCTTGAGTGTATATGCTTTTTTCACCATGAGCTCTTCTCCCTCCTTAAGTAGAACACACATTCCCTTCAAATGAAGCCACCTTAAGCTTCATGTCCTCAGTGAAATATCTTCCTTGACAGTCCTTTGCACAATGACCCTTTCCTCCATTGCAGTCCTTACTGCCATTTGGAACTGAGATCACTTGTCTCCAAAGTGGCCTTCCAGTGGCACCCTCTTCTTGATGTTTAGGTCTTGTGTAGTCTTTGCACTTGAATCTAGTTTATCTCTGTGATTTGCATTTTGACTGATAGAATATGATTGAAGTGGCACTGCATGATTCCAAGGTTAGGTCTTAAGAGGGCTTCAGTTCCTTCCTTAGTTTCTGGAAACACTCCCTCTTGGAACACCTGCTCTGAGGGAAGCCAGAATGAGATGTCTGAGATTACCTGGTACTACCGTGCTCTGAGAAAGTGCAAGGTAGCTGCACAAAGAGACCACATAGTGTGGGTGTGGGAGATAGAGAGAGAGAGATGCATGGGCAGGCCCCAACTCTGTCAACCATACCCACGGAGGCACCACACACAGGAGTAAAGGAGTCATTTTACATCGAACCCAATTGAGCCTGTAGATGATTTCAGCCGCCATCTGTTCACAACAGGGCATTAGAGATCCCAAAAGAGAACCACCCAGCTGCACCCAGTAAACCACAGAACCATGAATGTGTAATGATAATAAACCATGTTTTAAGTCATTAAGATTTGTGGAGATTTACTTTATACCAATAGATATTTGGAACAAGAATTTTTCACATACTGTCATCCCTCCCTATCAGCATGTTATTAATTTTTTTAAAACAATTAGTATAAGTGATCAACATCCATCTTCTAGTTGGAAAGCTTTTTTTTTTTTGGCAAGGGTGGGGGATTGTACTTGCCTTATTTAGATGAATCCCCTAACTCCTTGCTTAACACCTGCGACAGGGTAGGACTTCAACAAATGTTTGCTGATAGATTGATAAACTCCTTAAGGCCAGAGATTATTTTATACCCACCTTTATAGTTCCTACAATGTCTAGAGCAGAGCTTTGTTTTAGACCCTCAAGTCAAATATCAATCAGAATATTCCAACATACTCTAACAAGTGATTGGTTCCTTTTGTGATTCATTTTCCTCTACTCCCCTCCTTGCTCTGACCCAGTAGGCTTTAGCCTCGCTGGGCCACGTTCCCTAATCTGTGCATTTGATCATGTCTCCTCTGCTTGAAATGTTCTCCCCAAGAACCTCTTCACTCTTCTTTGTGAAAACCCATTCATTCTGCAAAATTCCAGCTAAAAGATTAGCTTCTCCTTAGAGTTTTTCCTTTCCCCTTACAGGCACAACTATTTATCTCTTTTCTTGAGTCCATGGTACTGCACAGCATTCTTCTTACTGCTTGTCTTTGTCTCTTTTAGCCAATGAGCTGTTCAAGGACTGAAGCTGTCACTTATTTAACTTTGACTCACCAGCACAGTAAATGGCACATAGCAGGTGGTCAATAAATGACTGTTGGATGAATGAATGCATTTTACAAGGGAGAACAGCCATGTGAGAGATAAGAAATAAACATAGTGTTGAGTGCTTTGTCACCACAAAGTGCTATTAATATACAATTGGCATCAAGATCCCTGGCTGCTCCTGCCTATCTTGTGCCTTTAATCTTTCACCACAAAGCCAACAGCCATTCTTTAATCAATGCTGTTGCCTTTCTCTGAACCCTCTCTAGTTTGTACATTTTTTTTTTCGGTCCTGAGATGCCTGAAGCCTCTTCATATTCAGCCCAAAATAGCATTGACCTTTCAGCTGCTATATCACCTGGCAGCTCATATCTAATTTCCTTTCGCAAGCGCCTCGCTCACTCGCTTTTAGCATTTCTGCTTTCCAGGTTTCTCTCGCAGCTCGCTGTGTTGCTGCTGATTGTGTTTATCCCTCAGAGAATCTGGTTTCCATTTTTTTCTGGTTTGAACTCTACCTAGCTATTTATTTCTTTTCCCCCAGGCATTCAATGATGCACAAGGGTGGGGAAGAGCTGGGGGATAGGGAAAGTTATGTCTTGGTGATTTCTTTTCTGTGGGGGAACCCACCTATGAACCGGAATACGGCACTGCCCAACTCATCCTGGCTCTCAACAAATAGTGGTCACCAGCTGCTTTTCCAGATTACCCATCGGGTCATGGACTGCATTTTATGGATCGAGAGTTTTTGTTTGTTTTACATCTTTATTTTCTTCCTTTTATGTTTTCCTTAAAAAAAAAATTTTGTTGATGTCCATACCAGGATACGTGCTAAGGAATCTTGGTGACATGCTAAAAAGATTCTTCTCAGTCATTCTTATAAGCCACTTTCTAAAGGTCCTGCCCTGGATTCTAGCTGACATTATCCTCTACAAAATGGCTTTCCACAGACAAAGGACATATGTCCCTAGCTCCTCCATATCCCCTAGGAACTGAAAAAGAGGCTTTTATAACATGGAACTCTTTGTGAGTACCAGGAGCTGAGACTGTAACTCATATTGGAACAAAAACTGTAAAAGTAAACAACATGCATGTGCATAGAAATCACTGATTTAAAAAAAAAATCATAAATATAGCATTTCTAGAATGTTCCACATGCTTTTAGGCCTTTGTACTATATTTATGCTGTTTCTTCAACTTAGGAAAACGTCAATCATTTTCCTTCTTTATTGAAATTTAGCTTATCCTTCAAGGCATCATTCAGATGCCTCCTTGAAAAGCTACTTTATCACCCAGATGAAAGTTCTTTATTCTCTCCTCCAAGTTCCACCTGCATTTTGCTTTTATAACAGTTTTCTAGCTTTTAAAATGCCATTCAAGTTACTTGTAGGGTTGTTATTTTTACTTTTAAACTGTAAACTCCTTGAGGGTAGGAGTTCTATTTTATTAATTTCTAAAATTTCCACCAAGAAAAGCATATCCCTTTGAATTCAAGTCCTGCAATGGTTGATTGTAAATTTGCTATCAGAGTGGAAAATATGCAGAGTTAGTCCTGCTGAGATTCTCTGAGGGTTAGCTCCTTCCTAGACTGCTGCAACTTGGAGATTAGACAATACCTCCTCATGATGCAGTTGAGTTTACCCCCAACATAACAAATCAAATTGTTTGGTGAGTGTATGGGAGTGTAAGTAAAGAGAAGGGAGGAGTAGTGGGTGAAAAAGAGTGCTTTTTCAATAAGTAGTAGAATATTATGCCACAATGGGATTTAGCCATGATCCTCTCTAATACTGATATTATAAAGCATTATTTTAATATTTAACATTCAAGTATTTTTAAATGATAGGCACCGTGCTAAGTGCTTTGCATGCAATATAACATGAAATTTTCATGAGACCCCTAAGAGGCAGGTGATATCATTACCTGTTTCTAATGGATGAGGAAACTCAGGTGGTGGCTAGAAAGGTTCAGTTGTTTGCTCAAGATCACATAGCAAGTAAATGGCGATGGTAGACTTCAAACTCAGACCAGCTGAAGGCAGGACCCCCGCCCCCGCTCTTAAGCAAGACACTATTTTGTCTTTCTCTGAAGATGAGAATTTCTTTATTTGCCTGTGTCATAGTTTCTTTCTTACAATCACTAATGAATATTGAAGGTTTTTGAGTATGGAAGTCATATGGTAAAAAGATTATAATTTACACGGCCAAATAAAATAATAGCTTTAATCACTACTATGTATATATGAATCTTCCATGTCAGGGACCTATACCCCTTTCCTATAATTGTCTCTAAACTTCGTAAGGAGGGTATAATTATCTTCGTTTAAAAAATGAGGACGCTAAAAGCCAGCGAGGTGAAGGAGCATGCACAAGGCCCATCAGCCAGTGAAGAGTAAAACTAGCCCTGACCCACTGTGCTGCCTTTGATGACAACCTGTGCTACCTGCAAAATTCTGGAGGAAGAGATGAGATTGCATTAGTAAATAATTTCTTGTCTCCCCTCCTCCAACTGAAAGAAGACATTATTATTATTGTTGTTATTATTACTATTCCTTGTGGTCTTTTTTATCTTAATGGTGCACATTAAATGCATGTTTAAATTATTGCTTCAGTGTCCTCTGATCCCTATACTACATTTTCAGAATTCTCAGGAAATGCCAAATATAAATGTGTTAGGTATTAAACTGAAATCATCTATTTTTCCTACTACACTGTGAACAACTCAAAGGCAGGGCAACATCTTATTCACCTTTGAAACCTCAATTCCTGGTAAATAGTAGGTGGTAAATAAAAGTTGAACTGAATCACTGCTTCCCCTGTCATTCTCCATGTTTTCAATGATGTCTTTCCCTCCTCCTTTGCTGTCTTTTTATCACTGTGTTTATTTTACATCGGTCTTGGGACTGCAGTGACACCCACAGGCACCATCAACCCTAGAAGTAGCATCTGGGACAAAAGAGTCACTAGGCACTCCTGTGGTAATAGTTTTTGCCTGGATCAAGAAGGGCAGAGTCCTTCCAGCCTTAGAAGCACAGCAAGCCCTCCTCTCTCCACTCTCACGAACGTTGGCTTTTCATATTCCTGTTTAGCAGCACTCATGTTCAAATTCATTAATTAATGAAGATTAATCAATAATTAAGTGTTCTATAGCCACCCAGAGGCCATTTCATGGTGTAGTGATATATTTATTACCTCATTCAGTGGAAGGACTCAGAAGCTGTCTGGTAGGGCTCACAGGTTGGTTTGTTATAGAATGCCTGATCATCAACCTCAGACTCAAGCACCTCCTTTCTGGCCTCTTTCCCACACAGGGACCTCATCCCATCCCCGCTGGCATAGCCGCTGTCTGCACAGGCCCAGACCTCTCAATCTGTCCCCTGTAGACAGTGGGTTCAGATTCCTGGAGCTGATCAGTGCCTGGGCTGGGGTGGAGCCAGACAGTTTGGGAGCAATGCTGCTCAGCATTGAATCCCGCAGGGCTGCCCTGGCAGCAGCTTGTACTTGTTGCTCAGAGGTGGCACAGCCATCAAGTTCAGGGTTCTCTGCCCTGGTGTTAGGGGAGGGAACACTCGTGGACCTTTAAAACAGTGCAAATGGAAGGTCAGTGAGAGTGCCGTTAACCACACCATGCCAGAGCACCCAGCTCCCTGGGAGTAGCATCTCTAAGTCTCCAGGAAAGTCTAAGTCTCTCAGGGCTGCACAGACAAATGAAGTATGCACAGACTACAGACTGAGTAATGATCTACTGATTGACTGGCACTTGGGGCTTTGATGCTTGGCACTAATTAATGTAGGCACAACATATCTTACCACTTCCAAGCCCCCTTTTTTACTCTCTTGGCTAAATAACACCCTTAGGAAGAGGCATGGCCTTTGGGACAAGGGCAGCATCAATCTGGGGTGAAAACTGCACAAAGTAAGAGAGATTCAGCCTCAGGCTCCAAGATCTCCTTTTTATGTTTCCAGGGGGAAGGGGAGGCTAATCAGAATCTAGTGTTCTCAAGCTAGCTACTTCTAAACAAAACCAGTGCTTAGATCCTTCATTCATATTTTTTAAGAGATGAATGATAGCTTAACCAGGCCAGATGGGAGTTCCAAGCCACTTCTATATAAGGGAAAAATGCCAGTGCTCTGGCACATTGAGCTTTTATTCAAGAAGGACCTATTTATTGTAGGTCACGTTGACAATGACCAATATTAATAGTGAGGACTTAACATTGATTATCTACTAAGTTACAATTTCTGTATTAAACATTTTCCATTGAACAACCAGAGAAGCTATAATATTAGATATAGAAATCATAATAGGAGGAACAAAGGGATACCAAATGAAACTGAGCTGAGAGCAAACACTTTCTATTGACTTTACCCTTGTCTGTCTTCATGCTCATACAGATGATATGGTAAGGCATGTCTTGGGAGGCCTCCTAAATGGAGTTACCCTCACCCTCAGAAGGTTTTGTGCTGGGGAAAGGAGGCATAGAGCTAACTGGTCAGACCTACCTCTACCTCAAGTATAAAGGGAGCAGGAAAACAGGGTACCAGCCTGATCATACAGGGGTATGAGTTAAAGCAGCAGTCAGCCATAAAGAATGTTATCAGACTGGAGCAAACTCTGTAGTTGGATTTTCACTATTGGAGAACTGAATCATTGAGGTGTGAAAATTGTGACTCCAAGTACTTGCTGTATTCATTTATGTACAACCAATATGCATTTTGTTAAACACTCATAGATTTCAAACTATAGTACATATCAGGCTGCTTCTGTTGCCATGAAATTAAATGTTGTTAGGATCCAGAATTTCTACCTTATCAAAAAAAAAAAGCAAGCTCCTGTTTACCTGATTAGGTAACTGTTGTCAAGAAGTAAAATGCTCTTTCTTTGGATGACCATTGGCTTCTAGGAGAGAGGAGGGTAACCAATAACATCTCCTAGGTTCCAGGAAATAAAACAGAGTGCCAAAAGCTCATTCTGGGATTTCTTACTTTTGTCATTTTCTGAGTGCCTTATATACTTACCAGGGTTCCCAGATGTCAGGAGTTAAGAGGTAGGAACTTAAATTATGCTAACAAACTAGGGAGAAAAAGTAGAGAAGAGGGTGAATTTGCAAAAAATACAGATATCACCAAGAAAATGGTTCTGATACTTCTAGCTCCTTGATAAAAGTGGGGTTACAGGGTACAATAGACTAGAAACTTGGGACATGCAGTGTGGTGTCCCTTGTCCACCAGCCTCATTAAGAATCGAATGCTATAATATTGGAGGTCATACATATCAGGAAATTGCCAAGTTACATAAATGGCAGACAGCCAATCTGAAAACTCTACATAGAGCAGTTGGAGATCAGGTTTGAATCTATGGGACAAGGCAGAGGTGAACTAGAAAGAGAAAGTAGAAACAGAGGGCAAGAGGCTGATAATACAGGTTTTAGTGACCTTTTCTAAGATGTCGTGATTCCAGACTCTTGGAGGGAGAGAGCACCTAGAGAAAATATCACGCAGAAGTGTCTGAGATGGTGCATGTTTCTGATGCCAGAAATATGACAAGTCATTATCTCCCTGAACCTCTCATTTCTCTTTATATAAAGTGCCATATAATCATTTTTAGCTACTTTCTTCCTTTCTGAAGAAATAAAGCAAATCTCTTCCTACTCAAAAAATAATCAGTCTACCCATCCACTTTACCCCATACCCTCTTACTTCTTCCAAGGCGTCCTTTCTTCTTTACATGGCTTCTTCTCTTTTTTCTGTTGGCTTTGTCCTTAACAGACAAACATTCTAACTACCTGCATCCTTAACATGACCTCAACCTTAATAGACATTAATATCTATTCTTATCTCTATACTCTCTCATTTATTTCCTTCTCCTAACTTTTAAAAGTTAGCTACCACCACTATCTCTACATCCTCACTTCCCATTCACTTTCAAGTCTATCTCAGTTCCCACCAGTACATTGCAACTGCTCTCTCTTAAAAGACCATCACATTGCTTCATTCAGAGAATCCTTTTCAGTCCTTATCTTACTGGATTTTTGTTCTTCCACAGTATTTTCAGTTCTTCTTGATGTATATAGAACCTCTTGTAGTCACAAGATTCAGGTATGTAGATATGTAACTTTCTCCTCATGGCAGAAAACAAAAATTTACCAATTCATATAGATCATCCCTTCTAGTTTTAAACTTTGAATTTGGTATTAACTACATAATCAGTCTCATGTTCTGAGGACTTCCCTTAGTCCTTTTCTTTTCACTAGGGCAATGTTGGCATAGGAGAAAAGACATCTGTTTAGAAGTATGTCGGACTGTTTGCCCTTGGATGTCAGCCCCTGTCTTCATTGCATCCCTTGATGAATGTCCTTAGTTTCACATTGATCAAGGTCTATATACCCCAGGTTTCTTTGTCTAAACTGGTAGACCTAGCAGAACCATCAGACTGTTCTCAACCACTTCTGTAGTGCCCCAGGGGCACTTTACCTGTTTTGTGCCCCATGCCAGCATCCAAAACAGTCTGAAACTTCCTATGCTCTCAAATAACTCCTTCAATTATTGATATTAGCCCATTCATGACTGTATTAAAACTAGGGCTTCTTTGAGAGGCTTCACATCTTCATGGCTGCATCACTTCCATTTATTCCATTGCTGGTGTCTGAAAAAAGTTGGAGTTACACATAATTTGACCTCAGAAAATCCCATACCAGAGCACATCTATTCCTGTTTTTCATGCTTTCAATTCTTGCTTTATTTTGGTAAAGGCTTGACCACTGCTGGATTAATCTTCTTTCATGGTGATGCTAAAAATAATTAAAATAACAGACCTGAAGGTATTATCCATAATTTCTCAATTTATCACCCTTTGCTTAACCTCCATACCACACACCATCATCTCTCTTGGGATAAGTGCTAAACCAGAGGCTATTTTTAGTAGTAGGACCCAATTAAATTTATCACTGAAGGGAACAAAATAACCCAACCCTCTTAGTGCCAATTAAATAACAGAGGAGTTTAATCCTTTATTGAAAGATAAAACTTAACATTCAGACAAAGTAGTGTATCACAAATAGGCTTGTGTCAATGGCATGGTCTCAGTCAGAAGATGCAAACACATCTAGTTTCCCACTGGTTGAGGCTCAGATTTAGGCCTAAACAATAACTTTATATTTGTAATAAGGATCCATGACAGTATCATTCAAAGAGAGTTAAATGAAAGGTCAGGGTTTCCTCTTCTTTGAATATAAACAGGTAAATCTTGTCTCAGGTAAAGATTTAGAAAGCAAAAATTGATAGGTCCTCATGGATATTTATACAAACTGAGAGACAAATTTTTCCTCTCATCAAACATGCTGTTAACTGCATATTCCTGGCATTGCCCCAAATTCTACATTCTTAGAAGTAAAGTTAGGCCTTTGTCTAGTAAACTCAGACATTCCTGAAGAAAAGGATAATGTCTATTTCCTATCTTGTCAAGTCACAGTTTGGAAAACTGTCTACTTCCCATTTTGCTATTTCTGGACCTAATTAATCCCAAGGCCTGCCCCAGGGAAACATCTCGAAATGACACCTTAAGTCAAAGAGTCACCCTCCAGGAGATGGATATCTTTACCCCAAGGTGATGAATCTCCTGAGCTCTGCAAGTTGAAACAGTTGAGGTATTGGCTCCTCAGCCTCTGCCATACTCAAGTCAGAAGTTAAAAATGCAGAGAGAGGGATGGATTGGGTTGTCTCATTGTCATCATCACTATCATATTATTATCAACATGGTAGTTACAAACTCAGGTTGGTTATGTACTCTAGAATATACCACTATCCTAAGCATTGGTCCATGTAGGCTGGATTCTAAGACACCTTGGGGAGGGCCAGATTAAGAGTATTGTTAACAACATATAGGTTGAAATGTTGATGCTGAGATCTGTGGTGAGGTTAAAATTCACTAAAAGCAGTTTCAAGACATTGCCATTCTTTGGTAGACTTCACCACTCCTGAGTGATTGGTGTGCATTTTGCAACAGTAGGCAGCTCCAGGTCAAGTCATGCTTTGCTTCACATATATCAGAGAATGCAATGAGTCCTTGGCTTTCCATGCAGACTTAGCTTCCTCCATGTCCTACCTATTTTTTTCCCCCATGAAGCTTCAGATCATTCTCAATTAGGAAGTAAGTTATTTGGTTAGTCTGGAGTAACAGAATACAACCAACATTTGAGCTTTTCCTTGGCTGGATTAGACATCTCCAGTGAAGGTTTCAGTATAATTTTTCAAAAGCAGAAAGTGCTTTTATTTTTATAAATTTGGAGTTTATTTAGGTATGCTTCACTTTGAATAAACTTATCTTTCAGAATGTGGTACATATCATACTAATAAAGATGCTATGATTATTAGTATTATCATTTTATAAAATAAGGAGCCTTAGTCTAAAGACAACATAAGACAACAAATATAAATATGATGTAAAATGGAGAAACCTGATAAAATGCAGCATTAAACATTATATATCATTATGTATAGAAGGGTATATAAAAGGGTGAAGCATTCGAAAGTCTTTAGTTAATCGACAGGAGCACATTAAGCAGGGTATAAATTTGTTGGCTTAGTAAATGGTAAAAAAAATTGAGAGGATAAAAAGTGAGTAAGACAAAGAGATGGCACAGCAGAAGGCTGAAGCCAGGGCTGAAAAAGTGTTGTAAAAGTTACCTTAGGAATTTGGATCCTATTCATTATCTCAACCATTCTACCTTCTAGTTTTACTTTAAACCTACTAGAGAATTAGACAAATATTATGTGATTTCATAATTAAGCATGATAAAGAAAAAAATAACAGTAGCAGTATATGATTTACTTAAATTGCTTAAAAACATCCTAACTGGAAAAGAGATAGAGATCATAAGACAAACCAACATTAGAATTTCTCTGTAATCAAGAGTCCTGAAGGATAAATTTAGAAGATGTCACTCTTCATTGCAAAAGCTCAAAAGTTCTACCACTATTTTTTTCATTCGACAATGGAAAAAAAAGCAGAAAATTATCTTATGGATCTTAATTCTGTGGGCCTGGGAGGCTTGGCCTATGGTAATTCAAAGCTTTTGCTTTGAAAAAGCTGAAGTGCTCAATCCCTTTTTCCAAGATGGAGGCCTCAGCTTACTCTGCTCCTCCCCACCTCCAAGCCCAGTGTTTGTATGGAATAATGAGTCCCATAAGCTTGCGCCTGATAATGCCTTTATAATGTAAAGGAGGAAAGCCAAGTAAAGTGGATTTGTACATCCCTCTAATGAAAAGTTGGCCTGTCTGTTTTTATCAGACTAATGAAGCCCCTACCCATTCTCTGGCCCAGTGTAAACCTCACAATGGGGCCAGTGAGCTCTCTCCAACACAGCTACTCCACAGATGCTATCTGCCAGCTCTCTTCGCAGAAGAGTTCATTTTAAAGGGATCTTGGCTTGATTAAGGCTTTGTGAGCCTCCCAGCCTCATTACAAATCAATGGAGATGAACTGAGTGCTTAATACTCAAAAGCCAAGCTAACAAAAGCTGACTTATTACCAGTTTAGGGGTTGGGACTCTCTTGGGTGTTTCAGCTTTGTTTTGTTTTGTATTTCAGCCCCCTTACCCCTCCCCTCCTCTTCCTGACCACCCCTATCTCCAATCCATTTTCAGGGGTAATATTCAAGTGCCTAGCAAGACCCTATCTCTTCTACCTCATTTCTCTCTCTCTAAGCTGCAGCCCTTAGAAGAAAGATCTTTCTTCCTGGCCATTATGACCCACTGTAACCAGGTGAGCTTTCTGAAAGATAGGGAAAAACTGCCCCTCCCCCATGCCATGTCACTTCAGTTTGTAACACAGAAATTAATGATTGTTTTGTCCATTGAAAAACCTTCTGCTTACCGTCTCCTGTTTACTGACCACCCTCTCCATCCATACCCCCAACAAACCCCAATGCAGAACAGTAAATGGAAATATGAAATATTTGACCTACCTTAAAGGAAAGGCATAAGTTGATATAAACCTGCTTCAGCCCTTTCAGACATTTCCTCTCTGCCTGTCTCCCTCTGTCTCTCTCTTCTCTGAGAAAATTGCACTTACAGTGTTTTTCTGTTCCATATTCAGAGACAGGAAGGTGCCAGAACTGTAATGAGATGATGAGAAGCCCCATATGGGAAGGAAAAAAAAAAAACAAAGGAAGTTTCAAATAGCACCATAAAATCAAGCCTCACTGTCATGAAGTCAAGAGTCTGGGGCTGCTCCTTTCCTGAGAAAGGTTGGAAGGATCTATCATGACAGGATACCATGCCCTTGCCTTTCCCTGCAGAATAATAACAGCAACCACTGGCAGTGCATTTACTCTACTCTATCTTAGTGTTAAGCACTTTATGTACAGAACTTTGTTTAATCCTCGCAATAATTCTATAAAGAAGGGTCAATTAATGATTGCAATTTACAGATGTGGGAACAAGAAAAAGAGAGAAATAAGTATGTTTTACAAGATCAAGCACTTAGTAAACAGGGACTGTATTGAACCCCAAGTTGTACTCTAACTTCAGCACCTCTGAGCTAAACCATTGTGCTAATCTGCCTCTGTATAGTGTGGGGGGCAGAGAGACACCCTTAGAAAAAAAGATTTCCCTGAACTAATCTCCATAACGGCTTTGGAACCCAGTAACCATGTTTTACAAATGATCGCTATTTTTTTTTCCATCCCACCCCTCTCTTTCGCCTCCTCTGCTCTTGCCATCACTGACTTGCAACTCAATGCACTCTTCGCTTCTTCAAGTGAGTAGAACTGAATTTGGGAGTCAGATGCTTGAGATTTAAGTCTCAGAACCTTCAGTTAACAGTTGGATAACCTTTGGCAATCTGCCTAGTCTTTGAGAGTTTCCATTCCCTCATCTGAAAAATCGAGCTTGGATCATATGATGATTAAATATGAAACATGTAAAATGCATTTAAGAAAAGTTACTTCCTTACTTCTTTCTCAAGGTCCTTTTCTCTTCTCCTAAAACTATCTAGAAAAAGGTCTGTTAAACAAATCCACACTAACGGGTTCTAAAGCTAATGTGCTAGTTCTACCAAGGGCAATTGCATTTTAACAGACTAGGAAGTTTGGGGGCAAAAGGAATGGGTATTTAATTATGGAATTTAATTTATTTGGGGGAGGTGACTTGATACCTTTGAAATCTTTCCAAGCAATAGATTCCCTTCTACATATGTGGGTAGATGATAGACCCATGATGACTCCCAAAACTTTGAAACCTCTGTGGTAGTTAGATTCAGTTGTCAACTTGGCCAGGTGAAGGCACCTAGTTCTGTTGCTGTGGACATGAGCCAATGGTACGTGAACCTCATCTGTTGCTGATTACATCTGCAATTGGCTAGGAGGCGTGCCTGCTGCAATGAATGACGTTTGACTTAATTGGCTGGTGCTTAAATGAGAGAGTGCAATGTAGCACATGCCAAGCAGCTCAGCATACCTCATCTCAGTGCTCGCAGCTCAGCCCAGGCCTTTGGAGATGCAGAAGGGAATCATCCCGGGGAAAGTTGTTGGAACCCAGAGGCCTGGAGAGAAGGCCAGCAGAGATTACCCTGAGCCTTCCCACACAAGAAAGTACCTCAGATGGAAGTTAGCTGCCTTTCCTCTGAAGAACTAATGAAATAAATCCCCTCTTATTAAAAGCCAATCCATCTCTGGTGTGTTGCATTCTGGCAGCTAGCAAACTAAAACAACCTCCTTTTTTGCTATTAAACATAATGTAGCAGCAACTAGCGCTTGGAAAGGTAAAAGTGGGGATACCTCACAAACGCCCAAGTGGGAATCTAACCTCCATTCCATATTCTCAACTGTTAATTTTTTTTCTTTTTACTTTTCTGAAAGAGTCAAAAATCCTTGCTTTGGCCATGCAGGAAGAAGAATGTCTTCAAAACACAAACTGCTTAGAAACATATGGCTGTGGCAGGAATTATTATAGATTGCTGCAGAATTATTTTCCCCAATAGCTTCTTTAACTGTGAAACTGTCAGGGGACAAGCTCATAGAGCTTATTGGAGGTTGTAGGTTCCAAAGAAAATGACGGTACATTATTACTGCCCTTCATTATATGCATAAATACAGAAATCTGTTTTGCTTATGCCACATCAAACTTTCAACAACCAATTGACCTTCTTCAATTCAAGACAAGAATCAAACTCATTGAGCAATTCTCCCATTTCTGACCCCAGAGTATGATTAATGCCTCTGGACAAGATTCACCTTTGGAAAAGTTTGTGAGCAAAGCAAATTCCGTTCCTAGCACAGGACAATATCCAGGAGTGAGTTATAGTTCTGTAAGTATTAGACAATGTTCAAGGACTAGGCTTCGGCCAGAAATGGATCATCTGACCAAAGTGACAGAGTCCTTTGGTCTCTGCTTCTATCCCAAGCTCCCTGTTCAATATGATTTATTCATTCAGCAACATTTACTAAGCAACCACCAATTGCTAGCATGGTGGTTTATAGTTTCATGTACTCCAGAAAAACATATTTTAATTTTTTTTTAATTTAACCCATTCCTGTGGGTATGAACCCATCGTAAGTAGGACCTTTAGATGAGGTTATTTCAGTTAAGGTGTGGCCAACTCAATCAGATGGGGTCTTAATTCTATTGCTGGAGTCCTTTATAGGAGAATGAAATTCAGACAGACAGAGAAAACCACAGGAAGCAACAAAATGAAACAGAACCTGAAAACTAAGAGAGATATCAGGAGATGCCACCATGTGCCTTGCTGTGTGACAAAGGAACCATGGATCACCAGCAGCCAGCTCCAGAATGCCACAGGTTTTGGGGAAAAAGCATCACCTTGAAGACACCTTGATTTGAACATTTCCCCAGCCTCAAAACCATGAGTGAATAAATTCACATTGTTTCACCTGACCCATTTCATGGTGTTTACTTAGGAAACTAAAACAATCAGGTTTCCAGGGTGGGGACAAATCAGAATTCCACCAATGGTTGTTATTATCAAGTAAATTGCAGCTTTTAGGAGAACTGGGCATGCAGGTAGAGCAAGGCCAAATATCATCTGTAGGTGCTTAATAAAGAAAACTTGTGGAAGATTCTGGGTTAATTACCAAAGGAATCCTGACAAATATTTGTTTTGAATCTTGACTCAGTTTGAGAATAAAAATAGTTCTACTTTTAGAGAACTTAGTTTAAAGAGGAAAAAGGGACATTGAACTTTAATTTTGTAGGTTGTTGCTTTTTCTGTTTGTTTCTTTGCTTGTTTTTCTATTGTTTGTTTGTTTTTTCACTTTTTATTTTATTGGAAATATCTTCTATAGACATATTATTGACATCCACATAATTAACTGCCTAATTTTTTTCATTAATTCTTTCCTGTCTTTAGAAAAAGAGAGTATCAAATTAAACCATTTAAATAAGGGGAATGAAATTTGCCAAAGAGAAAATAAGGTGGTAATAGTAGAAATCACATTTTGTTTTCTGCTTTGCATTGAAGACTTGACTCTTTTAAATAACTTTATTTTGGAATAATTTTAGATTTACAGAAATGATGCAAAGATAGCAAGAAAAAGTTCCCATGTAACATTCAATCAGTTTACCCCAATGTTATCATCTCACTTAATTACAGTCCATTTCT
>PVIY010030074.1:0-31367 GCA_004026745.1 Myrmecophaga tridactyla
TCTTTTTATTAAATGATAAATAAAACCAAAATAAAATTGTTGAAGTATGTGTAATCTCTATCATGATTTTTAAATCTCATATATGCTTACCCCCCATTCCACTCCCTATTTGACCCCTACAAAATTAACTACTATTCTGAATTGTATTTGTCAATCTCTTACTTTTGTTTTCAATTCTGCTAAATGTTTGTAACTCCAAATAATGTATTCTTTACTCCCTCATGCTTTTGACCTTTACATAGTCTTACTCTGAATATATTTTTCTGCAACTTGCTTTTTCTTCTCATCTTTTATTTCTAAGATGATGTTGTAATTCATGCCTTTTTATTCTTAAGTAGAATTTCACTATATGTGAAATCAACTATGTTTCTAATGGTTTGGCTGGATGGTCAGGGACTTGGAAGAAAGAAGCATGACTGGAAAATTGGTAACAAAGAGGTCTGGGGAAGAGGTATGTGGGTAGTCTGAGTGGGCTAAAACATGAAGATATCTGTGTCCCATGTGAATGCTCACCAGAGGGGTGACTTCAGCAGAGGAAGATTTTAATAATCAAGTGGATATGATGACCTGTTCTGTGGATACAAGTCATCTTCTTTCCTCAGCCACTCCTGAGGGTTCATGAACAAAGCTGTCATGCTGGTAGGGATGGAGGTTATGCATGGGCTCAGCAACATGGACTTCCACTCACTGAGGCCGACCTGGCTACAGCCACTGCTGAGTGCCCAATGTGCCAGCAGCAGAGACCACACTCAGCTCCCGATATGGCACCATTCCTTAAGTTAATCAGCCTGATACTTGGTGGCAGGTTGATTACACTGGACCATTTCCATCATGGAAGGCAGAGCAATTTGTTCTAACTGGAATAGACATATACTCCAGATAGGGTTTGTTAGTCTTTGAGGGTCATGCGTTGTTTCTATTGTGTATTCTTCTTTGTTTCGTTTGTATGTTTAATTGATTTTTACAACCATTTACAAATGTAAAATACATCCTCAGCTCCTTAGCCCTACAAGAACAGTCCCCAGGCTGGGTTTGGCCTGGACTGGAGCTACAGTTGGTTAACTGTTACTTTAGTGCAGTATTGCTAAATCATTGAAAAATGACCTTCAGGAAGTAAAACATTTCTTATCACAATCCCAGCACACATGTGTATACACACCTGGACACACACAAATACAAAAATAAAAATGCTTCATGGAACCCTACCTAACCTTACTACCTGTGATGTTAGTGCTCTATCCCTTCAGAGAAAAGCTGATTTTACAGGTCACTAACAGGTTCGGAACTGAAGTTTGATAAAATCACTTTAGGAGTTGAATTCCTGCATGTTAAGGTAACCGCATCTTTACCAGGAAATGACAAACTGCTCTCCAAAGTGGATGTGGTGATTTGTACTCTTTCAGAACTGTATGGGTTCCTGATACAGATAGTTTTATCTGTCAGAATTTTTAATTGTGTCTCTCTGTAGGATGTGAAATTATCACATTTAATTTTCAATTTGCATTATCCTAAATTGTAATGATCTTGATTATCTTTTTATTCAATTATGTCCTATTTAACTTTTCCCTTCAGTGATATTTTGCCTATTTCTTTGATTTTATTTTTTCTTTTAATTGATTCAGAGGAGTTGTACACATGTTCTGCATAGTTGTTATTGTTTACTTACTTGCACTCCATATATAATTTCCTACTTGTGAGTAACATTGGTTGAATATATTTTGCAACATGAGTGGAAGATGTACCAACTTAGTACTCCTCTGAATTTTCAGATTGATTCATTTTTTTGACTGCCTACATCCTTAAAGTTGTTAGCTTGACGTTATGACTTCTAAGGAAAGACAGTTTGTCATGGAAGTTTCCTGGTAATTTACTATTAATTCTCTCAAACCCTGCAGCATTTAGCATCAGGAGGCTCTCCAATGAATCTGAAGCTTTAGCACCCTCACTTCCCTGGTCTTTTCCAGTCCTGGACAGGTTACACATTTTTAATGTATTCTTATTTAAGAAAAACCTTACGAATCAGATAAGCTTCAAGTAATCACAAAACCCAGAACAGTCTGCGTCCAGGAATGTGGGTGTGCTCTTTAATACTCCCCACTTTCATTGGCTCTGAGCTCTATTCCTCTTCCTCTGTGGCTTGCCAGGCTTTGAAGATCATAGCCCACATTCACCAGTTTTAGCCAACCGCCTTTTGTGAATTGTAGTCAATATAATTGAAACACTTGAAAATAATTAAAATGAAAAATTTTGAGTTATATGTGTTACAACAATAAAAAGTAAAAAAAAAAAAAAAAAAGAAGCAAGCTTCAATTGCTCTGATTACCCCTATTACATTGCTGCCTTCACTTCCATTTGGGTCGCTAAGTATTTCTTTACTTTGTTGCCAACTCACTGAGGCATTTAAAAATGTTTTAAAAGTGCATTTTATTAAGTATGTTTTCAGATGGAAGCCTAGTCAAGTTATCTAGAGTATTTTTGCTGAAAATGACTTTATTGTAACGTAATTTAATGTAGTTTTTAATCTATTAACTGATATAAATTAACTTGACAACCAGTTATACAAAATGAGAGCTGGTGAGCCCCCAACATTTTCTCCAACTGACCTTTCTCATCCCATCCCCCAATTTCTGTAGATGTAAGTTTCATCATCTATGCTACAATATTTATATTATAGGTAAAATGTGTAATTTGTCCATATTGATTTTTAATATTAAAAACTGAATAAATCTTCTGGGAAGATGGTGGAGTGGGGTGGATTGAATTCACCCTTGCTCCATAGGATAATATGGTGGACACGGAGAGAATGACTGGGACTGCGTTCCTGGGGGTTAGTAACCAAAGAGGGCCTTCTGTATTTCATGGGGAGTGTAGAGGTAGGGGGATCAGGGTGGAGAGCAGGGTGGGTCAAATCAGCTCTGACCCCGCTGGGGTGGACAGCGGCACACAGGGAAGTGTGGATCTGTCCCTCTGCTCCAACCTGCTCAGCTGCTGGCTCTGGTCACCTCCCTGAGTCAGCGGCACCCATGAGGAGCCCGGAGTCGGAGTCGTGCCTAGCCACCTACCGTGAAAAGCCACGCCTCCAAGCCCTGGGAGTACTTGTCCGGCTGGGTGCCAAGTATGGTCATCCCATCGGGTGTGGTGAGTGGTGATTCTGCAGGGTGCTGGGCATTGTGGGTTGGTTGCTCCCACAAACACTGCAGTTGGGTACTTTGTCCTGTGTGCAGGGACCAGCCATCCCACAATTGTGCACCAGGAGCTGCGCCCCCCACTATGCAAGCCATCTTCCCAGCCAGCCACGGCAGTTAGGGAGGGGAGGGCATGAGGGGAGGAGGTGCCTCAGGTGCACCACCTATTGGGAAGAAATGGAAAGTACAATCTGGCAAGCTCCCTATTTGCCTAGGTTTTATTTTTTTCAAGTTTTTTTCATATATATTTTTTCTATACATCATTTCTTCTTATTTTTTCATTTTTATTTATAAACATTTTTATTGATTTTTTTAAAATTTCTCATTTAATAAATTTCTCTCCTTTCTGTGGACATCACTCAGAATTCATTCACAATATCTTCAGACTTTGGGGCCAACTATGCTTGAGATGTCATTTTTGTCATACTTTAAAAATTTTACTGTTTATTATTATTTATTTTTTGTGTGTACATGGACCGGGAATTGAGCCCGGGTGTTCCCTGTGAGGTTCAAGCATTCTGGTCCTGAACTACCTGTGTATGTCCACCTAGCTTTTAATTGACCCTCAATTAGAACTGTAACCCCCACAATGAGATCTAGGGCTTGGTTTTGAGGGGCATTACTGACAAACCAAGAGCAAAAGGGATCCTTCAATGCAAAACCCAGTAAATACACAATTTTAGATGAGTGAACGAAACCAAATCACAAAATAACCCTATTAAGATAATCAAATGCCCTAAACACAACAGAAAACCACAAAGTATGTGAAGAGCCAAGAAAAAAAATCACCCAGCCAAACAACCAAATAAATCACCAGAGGGGACACAGAATATGGAACAGTCAAGGATATTTATCAAGAAATAAAGAATATCAGGAAGACACTAGAAGAGCATAAAGAAGAATTCAAAAGATTAAATAGAAAAATGTCAGCTCTCACAGTAATGAAAGATACAGTAAACCAAATAAGAAACATACTAGAGACACACAATAGGAGATTTGAAGAAGCAAAAGGAAGACTAAGTGATCTAGAAGACAGAACAATTGAACTAAAGCACACAAAAGAACAAATGGCAAGAAAGATGGAAGAAAATGGAACTGGATCTTAGGGAAATGATGGGCAACAAGAAGTGCACAAATATAAGAATCATTAGTGTTCTAGAAGAAGAAAAGAAGAGAAAGGATCTGGGAAGGTTAGTTGAAGATACAATTGGGGAAAACTTCCCAATCCTTAATATATATATATATACACACACAAATCAAAGATGCCCAATGAACTCCAAATAGGCCTTCCCCAAGACACATACCACTCAAACTGTCAAGTGTTGAAGAGAAGCAGAAAGTCCTGAAAGAAGCATGAGAAATGTGATCTATTGCATACAAGAAAAAACAGATAAACTGAGTTCAGACTACTCAACAGGCACATGGAGGAGAGAGGGCAGTTGTAAGATATATTTAGGATGCTAAATGAGAAAGGCTTCTAGTCAAGAATTCTTTACCCAGCCAAGTTGCTCTTCAAAATTGAGGGAGAGGTTAAAATCTTCAAAGACACACAAAGACTGAGAGAACTAGTCAAAAATAGACTTGCCCTACAAGAAATATTAAAGGAAGTTCTGTTAGCTAGAAGGAAAAAAAAGAGAGGAGAGGGAGGTATGGAGGAAGGCACAGAATTGAGGAGTACCAGTACAGTAATTACATTAGTTAGGGCTCTCTAGAGAAACAGAATCAACAGGAAATATTCATAAATATAAAATTTTATAAAAATGTCTCACATAATCATGAGAATAGATACCAAAATCCACAAGGTAGGCTATGAAGTTGATGATTCCAGTGGAGGGTCTGGATGAACTCCACAGGAGAGGCTCACCAGCTGAAGCAGGAAGAGAGCCTGTCTCTTCTGAATCCTGCTTAAAAAGCTTCCAGTGATTAGATTAAGCATCACTTATTAAGAAGACACTTCCCTTGGGTGATTACAAATGGCATCAGCTTTGGATGTAGCCAGTGTGATCATGATTTAATTCTATGAAATATCTTCATAGTGAAAGACAGGCCAGCACTTACCCAACCAGACAAACAGGAAACACCACCTGGCAAAGCTGACACATAAACCTGACCATGACAGTCCACCCCTTGTCAACTTGGCACCTATACTCATCACATTAAACCATACCTAAATTCTAAATAGAAAACAATAAAAGACATGGTTTTTTTCTCTCACCTAACAATACTCAACTATCCTGCATATAACAGGAAATGCATTAAATCTCTCCAGGATAGGGTGCAAGTCCTTGGGTAATATTCATTTTTAAACTTGATATCTTATAACTTAAATAGTATAACAGGAACAAAACAGCATTACAGTCCTTGTTTCTGTAACTGATCACATGGTCGTAGTTCATATTTATCACTACCTTCTTCCACTACCCATTCCATGTTCCCTTTACCCTCAGCAAGCAGTTCAGCTGGCCATGGTTCTTTGCCTGGTGGGGTGACCCAAACCTTCATTCCTGAAGTTTTGGACCCATTGGTAGTCCTGCCTGGATTTGGTTGTTGCAGTTTTCCATTGATTTTAATCACAGGGCATGGTAGTACTAAAAGACACCCTAGGGGATCACCCTATATTCCAAGAAAACTTTTCTTTACCTCCATTGTGTAGTTGCAGTCTTATTTCCCCCTGATAGTTAGGGTCAATCACCACAGCCAGTAATGTAATCCCCTTCTTGGCTTATTGATCCAGAGGCATGAGTAGCCCATAGTGACCAAGTGGCAGTCTTAGATTCCAGTTCAATGGAATCGTTGTTGTTTCTCCTGGTGGAGACACTCCCCCTTTTGGAACTAAAACCTGTAGACCAGCAGAGTTCAGGGTTACAGAGGCAGGAGGCAAAAATTTTCCTAGTGCATCTGTAGGAATAATAGTGAGCAGTGCCACTCCCATTTCCACCCCTTGATTCCTTGGCCCATAGATCCGGGTTATTGGAGAAACAGCACCATACAATGGATGCTAATACGCAGCATACAGAGTTCCCTGGAGAACATTACCCCAGCCCTTCAAGATATTGCCACCTAGTTGGCACCATAATTGAGTTTTCAAAAAGCCATTCCACCATTCTATCAATCCAGCTGCTTCTGGATGATGGGGAATGTGGTAAGACCAGAGAATTCCATGAGCATGTGCTCATTCCAACACTTCATTTGCTGTGAAGTATGTTCCTTGATCAGAAGCAATGCTGTGTGGAATACCATGATGATAAGGCATTCTGTAAGTTCACGGATGGTAGTTTTGGCAGAAGCATTGCATGCCAGCAAAACAAATTGATGTTCAGAGTATATGTCTACTCCAGTTAGAACAAATCGCTGCCCCTTCCATGAAGAGAGTGGTCCAATGCAATCAGCCTGCTACCATGTAGCCAGCTGGTCACCTCGGAGAATGGTACCATATCGGGGCCTAGGTGTGGGTCTTTGCTGCTGGCAGATTGGGCATTCAGCAGTGATTGTAGCCAGGTCAGCATTGCTGAGTGGAAGTCCATGCTGCTAAGCCCATGCATAACCATGACACTTTGTTCATGAGCCCATTAGGCAATGACAGGAGATGCTAGGGAAAGAGGCTAACTGGTATCCACAGAATGGGTCATTTTATCCACTTGATTATTAAAACCTTCCTCTGCTAAACTCACCCTCTGGTGTGCATTCACATGGGACACAAATATCTTCATGTTTTTAGCCCACTCAGAAAGGTCTATCCACATGCTTCTTCCCCAGATCTCTTTGTCATCAATTTCCCAATTATGGTCTTTTCATGTCCTTGACCATCCAGCCAAATTATTAGCAACTGCCCATGACTCAGTATACAAATGCACCTCTGGCCAGTTCTCCTTCCAAGCAAAATGAACAACCAGGTGCACTGATCGAAGTTCAGCCCACTGAGAGGATTTCCCCTCACCACGTCCTTCAAGGACACCCCAGAAAGGGGTTGTGGTGCTATAGCTGTCCACTTTTGGGTGGTACCTGCATATCGTTCTGAACCCTCTGTAAACCAGGCCCGAGTTTTCTCTTCCTCAGTCAATTCAGTGTAAGGAACTCCCCAAGAG
The DNA here is from genome assembly GCA_004026745.1 of Myrmecophaga tridactyla. Lineage (NCBI taxonomy): Eukaryota > Metazoa > Chordata > Mammalia > Pilosa > Myrmecophagidae > Myrmecophaga > Myrmecophaga tridactyla. The sequence continues at coordinate 7,271 of PVIY010030074.1, forward strand.
GCCACAGCTCTGGTCTGGGAAAGAGAAGGTAATGTGGCAGGAGCGGAGACCATGGGCATTTGGGCCACTTCCTCATGTAACTTACTTGTGCCATCAGGACCTGCTCTGGCTCTATCTCACATATACCATTTCCATTTTACAATAGAGTGCTGCTGCGCATACCCAACGTAATGGCTTGGGGGGTCAGACAACACCCAGCTCATGATAGGCAACTCAGGTCTCATGGTAACTTGGCCCAGTGGCAGGCCAAAAGCTGTTCCTCAAAAGGAGAGTAGTTTTCTGCAGCAGATGATAAGGCTTTGCTCCAAAATCCTAAGGGTCTGCATTGTGATTCTCCTATAGGGGCCTGCCAAAGGCTCCAAACAGCATCACTATTTGCCACTGACACTTCCAGCACCATTGGATCTTCTGGATCATATGACCCAAGTGGCAGAGCAGCTTGTACAGCAGCCTGGACCTGTCACAGAGGTTCCTCTTTTTCAGGTCCACTCAAAATTAGCAGCTTTTCTGGTGACTCAATAAATGGGCCAGAGTAGCAAACCCAAATGAGGAATATGTTGTCGCCAAAATCCAAGGAGACCAACTAGGCATTGTGCCTGTTTTGGCCATTGGAGGGGCCAGATTCAGCAACTTATCCTCCACCCTAGAAGGGATATCTTGACAGGCCCTACACCACTGGACACCTAGAAATTTCACTGAGGTGGAAGGTCCCTGTATTTTTGTTAGATTTATCTCCCATCTTCTGACACATAAATGCCTTACCAGTAAGTCTAGAGTAGTTGCTACTTCTTGCTCACTGTGTCCAATCAACATGATATCATCAATATAATGGACCAGCATGATTCTTGTGAGAGGGAGAAGTGATCAGGGTCACTGCGGACAAGATTATGACATAGGGCTGGAGAGTTGATATACCCCTGAGGTAGGACAGTGAAAGTACATTGCTGACCTTGCCAGCTGAAAGCAAACTGTTTCTGGTGGTCCTTACTAATAGCTATTGAGAAAAAAACATTTGCCAGATCAATAGCTGCATACCAGGTACCAAGGGAGGTACTAATTTGCTCAAGCAATGATACCACATCTGGAACAGCAGCTGCAATTGGAGTTACCTACCACCTGGTTGAGCTTACAATAATCCAGTCATCTTCCAAGACCCATCTGTTTTCTGCATAGGCCAAATAGGAGAGTTTAATGGAGAAATGGTGGGAATCAACTTCCCTGCATCCTTCAAGTCCTTAAGAGAGTCAGTAATCTCTGCAATCCCTCTAGGAATCCAGTATTGCTTCTGATTTACTATTTTACTAAGTAGGGGTAATTCTAGTGGCTTCCACTTGGCCTTTGCCACCATAATAGCCCTCACTGCATGAGTTAGAGAGCCAATGTGAGGATTCTGCCAGTTGCTCAGTATGTCTATTCCAATTATACATTCTGGAACTGGGGAAATAACTACAGAATGGGTTCAGGGCCCCATTGGATGTACTTTGAGATGGACCTGAGCTAAAACTCCATCAATCACCTGGACTCCATAAGCCCCCACTCTGATTAGTGGACCATAGTGACATTTTGTGTCCCCTGGGATTAATGTCACTTTTGAACCAGTGTCTAATAATCCCCAAAATATCTGATCATTTTCCCCAATGCAAAGTTATCCTAGTAAAAGGCTGTCGGTCTCCTTGGAGAAGGCTTGGAGGAAGATTAACAGTATAAATTTGTGGCAGTGTAATAGGGTTCTCCCCCAAAGGGACCTGGCCTCCCCTTCATTCAAGAGGCTATAAGTCTGTAAGCTGTCTCAGGTCTGGAAATTGATTAAGGGTCATGACTATGTGTTTTTGCAATTCAGGTTAGACTTCTGTCCACTTGACCTAGAACTCTTGTTTATACAGCTCGAACATGAATTTAGTAGACTTTCCATCTATTGTATTTCTAGGTATCCCATGATTTACTAGCCAATGCAACAAATCTCTGTGAGTAAGACTATTTTGACTCCTGCTTTGAGTTTTCTGCTTATAATAGCCACGTCCACCCTGTCTTTGATGATTAAGCGCTACTATCTGGCTTCTGCCAACTCGGGATCCAGTCATCCCCATTGTGTTTAAGGATTCCAGCTCAGTGACAGCAGTTCCCACAGTAATATCTAACCTACAGAGAAGTGTAACTACAGAGTTCTTCAGGGTTGATGGCACTAGTCTCACAAATTTATTTCTCACAGTTCTGGTAAAAGGTGCATCCTCCAGACATTCCTGGGATGTAAGAGCAGGCTTTGCATGATAAATCCACTCTAACATTCCAATCTCTCTAAGTCTCTGGATCCCCTATCTACATTATACCAGGGCAGTTCTGGCATTTCAACTTCAGGAATGTCAGCCACCTTTTGATCCATGTTTCAACCAACCATCCAAACTAACTGTTAATGCCTTTTCTAATCCTTGAGCTATAACATTGAATGTAGAATCTCTGCTTAGTGGGCCCATATCAATAAATTCAGCCTGACCCAGCCTTATATTCCTCCCACCATTATCCCACACCCTTAAAATCCATTGCCACAGATATTCTCCTGATTTCTGTCTATATAAATTGAAAAACTCACACAGTTCTTTTGGAGTATAAGGTACGTCCTCATGTGTGATACTTTGTGTCTCACCTTTAGGGGCCTGTTGGGACTTGAGTCTAGTTATAGGTCTGGAAGAAATGAAGGGTGGTGAAAGTGGGTCATGAAAAGAATTAGAAATATCTTCCAAGCCATTTTCTTCAGGGCATTGATTTAGAGTTTCATCTGGTGAAACAGGATTGCACACTCTATAGCTAATCCCTTCAGGTGGAGGTTGGGTGGCCAACTCCTCAAGGCAGGCTGGAGGTCGGATGGCTACGTCCTCAGGGCAGACTATTACAAGCTTATCCAGAGAAGACTCAGCATGACCTAGGGTTTCAACCTCACCACTGACATCATTATCAATCCATATGTTGCCATCCCATTTTCAGGGTCCTATTCCTTTCCATTCAATGCCCTCACCTTAATGGTAGACACCATGCAAGACTGAGATTTCAGTTTATGTTGTAAAGTTGCTACTCTAACAATAAGATTCTGAGTCTGATTTTCAGAGATCTCAAGTCTACAGCTACAGGAAATAAGATTTTCCTTCAGGACATTCATAGAAATGTTTACATCTGTCAGACAGCACTTAAGCTTCTCGGTTGAAGCCTTAAGCCCATCCCTTTCACTCATTAATGTATACAGTGTATCTAACAACAATCAGCCAACGTCTCTATACCTCTTATTTCCACAAAACTCCATAAATGTGTCAAAAACTTTATCCCCCACAGCCTGGCTTCGTACAAGCAAAGCATTTGGGGAATCAAATGGTAATATTTTGACTATCTCTTTTGCCAACTCACTCCATTGATTGGCAGTATCATTCTGATTATGGGAATCAGAGTCCTTCGTGCCTTTGAGTCTAGTCAGAGTAGAAAATCAATCATAAAAACCCATTTTTAAGTTTCTGTTTTTTAAGAACCACTCCTGGTACCAAGGTGTTTTAGTTAGAGTTCTCTAGAGAAACAGAATCAACAGGGAACACTCACAAATATAAAATTTATAAAAGTGTCTCACATAAGCATGGGAATGTAGACTCCAAATTCCATAGGGTAGGCTGTGAATCAGACGATTTTGATGGAGGGTCTGGATGATCTCCACAGGAGAGGCTCACTGGCCAAAGCAGGAAGAGAGCCTGTCTCTTCTGAATCCTTCTTAAAAGAATTCCAGTGATTCAATTAAGCATCAGTTATTGCAGAAGACTCTCCCCTTGGCTGATTACAAATGGAATCATCTGTGGATGCAGCCAATGTGATCATGATTTACTTCTATGAAATGTCTCATGGCCAAGTTGATATATGAACCTGACCATGACAGTAATTTAAAGCATAAAAAAGAGAGAGGGGTGGTGGTGCAATGGTGGCTCAGTGGTAGAATTTTCACCTGCCATGCTGGAGACCTGGCTTTGAGAGCTTGCCCATTCCAGAAAAAAACAAAACAAACAAACACAGAAAACAGAGAGAGTGAGAGGGAGAGGGAAAATAATATATAGATCTGACAAATAAAAACTGAAGGATAAGATGGCACACTCAAGAATTGCTTAAACAGTAATAACTTTGAATGCTAATGAACTAAACTTACCAATTAAAAGACAGATTTTCAGAATGGATTAAAAATACAAAACTGAAGGAAGCCGTTTTAATTTGTAAGCTGCTGAATGGCACTATACCTGAAATGGAGAAGCTTTTTAAAAAGAAATTTATTAAGTTTTCATATTTACAGTTCTAAGGCCATGAAAATGTCCAAATTAATGCAAGGCAATAACAATGCCGAAACTAAGACATCCAGGGAAAAATACCTTGGTTCAAGAAGGCTAATGACTTTTAGGGTTTCTCTCTCAGCTGGAAAAGCACATAGCAATACCTGCTAGCTTTCTCTCTAGACTTCTTCAATGGCTTCCATGGGGACATTTTCTTTATGCATCTCGAAAGGTCTCTAGCTGTGTAGGCTAACCAATAACTTGGTTCTGTCAGTTCTGATGTCTCTAAAGCATGTTCCAAAATGGCTCCCTCTTAAAAGGCTCCAGTAAGCAACCCCACCTTGAATGGATAAAGACACATTTCCATGAAAATCATCTAATCAAAAGTTACCACCCACAATTGGGTGTGCCACATCTCCATGAAAACAAATTTAAAGATCTCACCCCAGCAATATTGAATGAGGATTAAAGGACATGGCTTTTCTGGGGAACATAATAGCTTCAAACTGGCACAGAAGTTATAGAAATTTCAACAATAGTAGCTGGAGACTTCAATAAAACTCTCTCCACTATGGATAGAACATCCAGACAGCAGATCAATGAGGAAATAGAGAGCCTAAACAATGTGATAAATGAATTGACCAGTAATCACATAGATCACTACACCCTAAAACACCAGGTTAGATTCTTCTACAGTGCATATGGAACATTCTCCAAAATAGATCATATGATGGGATACAAAATAAGTCTTTGTAAATTTAAGAAGATTGAAATTATCCAAAGCACTTTCTCTGACCACAACACAACAAAGTGGGGTATAAGAATCATCAAAAAAACAGATGTTTCACAAATACATGGAGATTAAACAACACACTATTAAATGATCAGTGGAACAAAGAAGAAGTTATGAGAAATAGGTAAATATCTGAAAAAGAATGTAATGAGAGTACAACATATCAGAAAAGATGGAATGCAGCAAAGGCAGTGCTGAGAGGGAAATTTATTGCCTAAAATGCCTATATTAAAAAAACAAGAACCAGTAAAAATCAAGGACTTAACTGCTCAACTGGAGAAATTAGAGAAAGAATAGCAAAATAACCCAAGAGCAAATAAATGAAGAGAAATAACTAAGATTAAAACAGATTTAAATGAACTGGAGAACAACAACAAAAAAAAAGCAGTAGAAAGAATCAACAAAACCAAAAGTTGATTCTCTGAGAAAATCAGTAAAGTTGATGGACAATTAGCTAGAATGACAAAGAGAAAAGAGAGATAAAGCAAATAAACAAAATCACAAATGTGCTGGGGGCCATACCATGGATCCTGAAGAATGTTTAAAAATCAGAAGAGAATACTATGATCAACTATATTCTAACAATCTAGACAACTTCTATGAAATGGCCAAATTCCTAGAAATGCACAAACTACCTATACCTACTGAAAAATCAATAGTAAATCTCAACAAACCAATTACAAGTAAAGAGATTCAATCAGTCATTAAAAATTTTCCCACAAAGAAAAGCCTTAGGGCAAGATGACTTCAAAGGAGAATTTTATCAAACATTCCAAAAAGAACTGACACCTACTGAAACTCTTCCAAAAAATTGAGGAAAAAAGAATACTACTCAACTCATTTTGTGAAGCTAACATCACTCTAATAACAACAATGTATAAAGATGCTACAAGAAAGGAAGAGTACAGAGCAATCTCCCTAATGAATATAGATGCAAAAATTCTCAAAAAATACTCGCAAATCAAATCCAAAGACACATTAAGAGAATTACACATCTCAACCTAGTGGGGTTTATATCAGGACTGCAAGGGTGGTTCAATACAAAAAAAATCAATCAATGTAATACAGCACGTTAACAAATCAAAAGGGAAAATCACATGATCATATTGATTGATGCTGGAAAAGCATTCAACAAAATTCAGCATCCTTTCCTGATAAAAACACTTAAAAAGTTGGAATCAGAGGAAATTTCCTCAACATCATAAATGACATATATGAAAAACCCATAGCCAGCATCATACTTAATGGTGAGAGATTAAAAGTATTCCCCATAAAATTGGGAATGAGACAAGGATACCCATTGTCACCACTATTATTAAACATTGTACTAGAAACCCTAGCTGGAGTGATTAAATAGCAGAAAGAAATAAAATGCATCCAAATAGGAAAAGAAAAAACAAAACTTTCATTATTGGCAGATGACATGATCCTATACTTAGAAACCCTGAGAAATCTATGACAAAGCTTCAACAATGTGGTGAGATACAATACTGATGTACAAAAATCAGTAATATTTCTATATATAAGTAAGGACCTATCTGAGGAGACAAGGGGAAAATGCCATACAAAATAGTGACCCAAAAAATCAAGTACCTAAGAATAAACTTAACCAGGGTTGTGAAAGACTTGTCCATAGAAAACTGCAAAACATTGTTAAAAGATATAATAATGATCTAAATAGATGGAGAGACATTCCATTCTCATGGATAGAAAGGTTGAGGTTGAATGTTGTTATGATGTGAATTTTACCCGAATTTATCTACAGAGTCAATGCAATACCAATCAAAATCCCAACAACTAATCTGAAGACTTCAAAAAGCTAGTTATCAAATTAATTTTTAAGGGAAATAGATTCTGAATAGCTAACAATATCCTAAAAAAGAAGAGTTGAAGTGGGAGGACTAACATTTCCTGACTTTAAACCCTATGATAAAGCCACAGTGGTCAAAACAGCATGATACTGGCACAAATATGAAGTATCAACCAATGGAATCAAACAGAGTTGTAGATAGGCCACCAGATCTATGGACAATTGATCTTTGATAAGGCCCCCAAATCTACTGAACTTGGACAGAATAGAATGTTCAATGAATGGGAATGGGAGAGGACCCCTACTTTACACCCTATATAAAATTAACTCAAAATGGAATAAAGACCTAAATGTAAGAGCCAGTACCATGAAACTTTTAGAAGAACATGCATGGAAATATCTTCTAGAGTTAGTAATAGGAGGTACCTTCTTAAATTTTATACCTAAAGCACATGCTGTGAAAGAAAAAATAAATAAATGGGAACTCCTTAAGGTTAAGAGCTTCTGTGCCTCAAAGGACTTTGTCAAAGAGATGAAGAGGCAGTCAATTCAATGGGAGGAAATATTTGAAAACCACATATGGGATAAAGGCTTTCTATGCTGTGTACATAAACAAATTATACAGCTCAACAACAAAAGAATTATAAATTATAATTTATAATATAAAATGTGCAGAGGATATGAAAAAACACTTTTCTGAAGAGCAAATAGAAACGGCTAAAAAGCACATAAAGAAATGTTCATTTTCATTAGCTATAAGGGAAATGCAAATCAAAATGACAATGAGATATCACCTCACAACTACAAGAGTGGGTGCTATTAAACGAACAGAAAACTACAAATTTTGGAAAAGATGTGTAGAAATTGGAGCAATTATTCTCTATTGGTTAGAATTTATAATAGTGCTGCTACTGTGGAAAACAATTTGGCAATTCCTCAGACAACTACATATTGAGTTGCTCTATGACCTGGCAATACCAATACTCAGTATATGCCCAGAAAAGCTGTAGACAGTGACATGAACAGACATTTTCACACAAATGTTGGTACTCACACTATTCACAATTACCAAAGGATGAAAATAATCCAAGTTCCCATCAACAAATAGGTGGATGAACAAAATGTGGTGTATTCATATGATGGAATATTATGCAGCAGTAATATGAAATGAGGTTCTGAAATGACAACATGGATGAACCTTGAGGAGTAATGCTGAGTAAAATAAGTCAGACACAAAAGAATAGATACTGTATGATCACTGTTATGACTCTAGAAAAGGTAATCTCAGTGGTTACACTATAGGATAAAGCAGACATAGAGGTTCCCAAAATCTGAAGGCAGGGAAAAGGCTATGCAATGAGGTTGACCCTAAATACAAGGGAATGGATAGAAGTGATGGTAATTTATTAGTGGGGTTATAAGTAACATTGCCATATTGAAGGTGAATATGATTGAAAGGGGATATATAGTGTCAAGTATCTCACTGATTAAATCTGCAATTATAAATAAGTTCTCACATGAACTATTTCAAAGGTTCAATATTGGACAGAGTCAATAATAGAGGGGTACAGGGGAAAACTAAAAATGTGTGTTATGGCCAACAGTTAACAGGAAGATACCAGCAGTAAAATAGCACTACCAGTAGCAACTAATGGGGGGTTGGGGAGGAACAGGTGATAAGGGGTAGTTTTGATTTGATATTTGGTGATGCCATATTTGTCAGTTCTTTGTGACTATGGGGCCAATGAAAATTGTCAGCTGAGACTGCTGCTGACAGTACAACCAAGTGAGGATACTGTAAGACACAGTTTGTTTTGTGCATTATCCATGATGCCCAATAGGTGAGGGGGCAAAGGGTACAATGAGTGAGAAGCAGAATGGTGAACTGTAATACAGTTACATGATGGATGTACAGCTACAAAAGGAAGGATTCAAGGGTCATGCAACGAACTGAATAAACCTTGGGGACAATGTGTTATGCAAAATAAGTTAAAACAGAAGAACTAATATGCTGAAGTCTCTTTCAGAAAATACTTATGAAAAAAATGTAGCCTAGATTGTACGCTCTTACAGCAGACAGACTTAGTCTGTAGTTGTAAGTGTATTTCTAGATTCTGAAACACTGAGCTATATGTATATTAGCTGGTAATTCCCTGGAACTTTGAGTAACTCTGTGATACCTAAGACCCAGACATGGAGTGCTGAAGCTCTGAAAGTTAGCACAGCTATATACAATAACATTTAAATAATCAAAGGAGAGATCAGACCTCAATAAGAGATAAAAACAAAGCCAATCTGGCTCAGACTAAGGTAAATCAGAATATAGGGTACCCTCCCCTCTTTGTGGGATGTAATATTCAGGGGTGAAAATCTCCCTGACAACATAAGGTGTGAATCACAGGGATGAGTCTGGCGCTGCGACTATGGGATCAACAGTGCCTTCCTGTTGGGGAAGGGGGAAAAGAAGTATAATAAAATAAAGCATCTGTGGCTAAGAGAGATCAAATAAAGTCAAGAGGCTATTCTAGGGGTTGTTCTTAATTAAGCTTCAGTTAAATAGTGCTAATTACCATGGTTTGCTTAACCCCAACCAAAATCACTCTTGTTGGCTCTTAAGAACACCTAGGGGTCAAACTGAGATGCTATAAAAGTTTCATCACTAAGTTTGCTTTTCTGTAACTTATAATTTCCAGAGAGTTCCTAGGCCAGATAAATCCTGAGACTCAGAGTGACCAGCCTTTCCAAGATTGTCAGTTAATTACATCCCCCTACACTTTAGTGTCAGCACCCCTCCTCAACATGAAAACTTCAGAATGGGCATTGCCTAAAGATCCCTATTGGTCCAGAGAAGAATTAGAGGAGAAGGAGAATGTGTAACAGAGAAAATAGGATTTAACAAACAAGTATCACTGCTGGATCACTATATTAATATTCCTTTTAGCCTCCAATGTTTTGTAGCAGCTAGAAAGAAAGATCTGAACTACTGAAATTGTAACCCATAACAAATTCTGAAATCTGTTCTGTTACCATTTGTTGAAATGTACTTTGAAAATTAGTGCTTTTTCTTTCTTTCCCTTGCATGTATTTTATATTTCACAATAAAAACTTCTTTAAAAAGCCAATAAATTTTTTTCAAATATTACATTTATATAAATAATAATTGAAGAAATGAGTATCACAATTTGAACTGCAATAAATGTAAATACTATCCAATATCACTTAAATATGTGAATGTTAGAAGCAGAATATTACAGGCAATAAGGGAAAGTGAAGTATTATATCTTACAGTTCATCAAGTACTCAATACCATGCTGTCTTGATGATGAGAACCAACTGGTTTAAAAATTAGATAGATAGACAGACAGATAGACAGACAGACAGACAGACAGACAGACAGACAGACAGACAGACAGACAGACAGACAGATAGATAGATAGATAGATAGATAGATAGATAGATAGATAGATAGATAGATAGATAGATAGTGTCATGGTGAGGTTCATGTGTCAACTTGGCCAGGTGGTGATACCCATTTGTCTGGTTGGGCAAGTGTTGGCCTATCTGTTGCTGTGAAGATGTTTCATAGAATTAAATCATGATCATGTCAGCTGCATCCATAGCTGACTCCATTTGTAATCAGCCAAGGGGAATGTCTTCTGCAATGCGTGATGCTTAATGTAATCACTGGAATCCTTTTAAGGAGGATTCAGAAGAGACAGGCTGTCTTCCTGATTTGGCCAGCAAGCCTCTCCTGTGGAATTCATCCAGACCCTCCATCTGAATCGTCAGCTTTACAGCACTTTTTTAAAAGTGAGACACTGCTATAAATTTTATATCTACAGATACTTCCTGCTGATTCTGTTTCTCTAGAGAACCCTGACTAACAGCTAGCTAGCTAGATGATAGATGGACAGAAATAGATAGACAGATAGATAGATAGAAAGATAGCTAGATGGACAGACATTTGGTACAACCAGGGAATTTTACTATGGATTCGATATTAGGTTATGTTAAAGTAGTACTATGACTTATTTTTTTTTACATGGGCAGGCTCTGGGACTTGAACCTGGATCTCCAGCACAGCAGACAAGAATTCTGACACAGAGCCACTGGTGCACCACCCAGTATTATGACCTTTTAAGAGGCATGTATAACAATTTTTTTATTTCAGGGCAACAGCATGCTTCAGCAAAAACATATACTGGCAGATTTCCAGAAGGCCTATAGTTAATTTGAATATGCTACAGCATAAAATAATGAAATAATTAAAATGATTGAAAATATATGTCTTTCTAGAGTCTAGGCTTCTTTAAAATTTATTAATATATTCCTACATTTCATTTACTCCCCTTCTTCTCTTTCTCCCTTTGCATTGGTCTGTCTGTCCCTTCCTCATTCACTCTCTCTCTCTCCTTGTCTCACTCTACCCTTTCTTTTCCTCTTCTGAACCTTCATTTGACTTTGGAGCATCTGCACTGATACCCACCCACGTCCCTAAAGTATTCTCTCATATTTGTCATCTTCAGGTTTGGGGTGGGGTCTATATGCTGGACATTGTTCTTTACTTGATCTTCTACTTCTTTGCTTGTTTGCTTTAATTTAAGTAATTATATTTTATACTTTCAACACATCTTTATTAATGGAACAATGAAACCATTGTTCCATTTTTATAGCAGCCTGTAGTTGTTTTATGAATACAATAATCTCTGAAAATATCTGATTGTGTTTATTCTTTTTGGTCCTTCTGTTTGTTCTTGTTGGTTTTACTCACAAAACTTATGATCCTTGGTTGTCTGTTTATATATTACTGGAGGTTGCATAATATAGATGTTTACATGGGTTTTCTCTGCATTGGGCATTCTTTTTCAGAAGGGCTGACTATGAGCTCCATGAATGTAAGCACGCCATGTTGATTTGCATTTTAGAATGTGTGCACAGATAGAAGGTAGGCTGGTTGTGCCTTACTTTCACCCCAAAGGAGGATTTTATTTTGGATTGTAATCCTTTAGATAAGACTTTTGTGGCTGTGGTTTAATAATTTCTAATATATTGTTTTTTTCCTAAGAACCATTTTATTTGTAAAAATGGTTTGGACATTACATAAGTATATAAGTTATCAAATAAGTACTTCCTTTTTCTTCCACCTTTATCAACTCTATTCTCTAGACTTAATCATTATTTCATATTGGATTATGTGTCTATTTAGACATTTTCTATACATCTCCACACAGAAACATTTCTAAATCCCAAATCAACCAAAAATAGGATCATATTCTATATATGTTATTATGATTTGTTGCTTTTGTTTTTGTATGCTGTATGGAGGGATCACATTTCATTCTTTTTCCTGTGAGTAACCTGTTATTGCAGCATCATTTGTTGAATTTTGTTTGTTTGTTTTTGTTGGTTTCTTTGTTTTGTTTGTTTGGGAAGTGCATAGGCCAGAAATCAAACCCGGAACTCCTACATGGCAGGCAAGAATTCTACCACTGAACTACCTTTGCATCCCCTATGATTTGCTTTTTAAACATTTAACAATACCCCCTGGACATTTTTTTGTTTGTTTTTGTATCAAAATGTATAGATAAGCCTTCTTTTTCTTTCAAATTTTTAAATAATTCCAAACTTTCAGAAAAGTTGTAAGAATAATACAATGACCACCCATATACCCTATAGCAAGATTCACCAATGTTAACATGTCATCACATTATGTAACTTTGGTTGGAATAATGCAACGGTGATGACGTGATGTTCTCAACGCACCCCAACGAAGATACACAATGACAATCAGTCCAATTTCTGCTTACATTGAGGTTTATCATGTGTTTAAGATGGTTCCAGCAATGTTTTCTACTCTAACTTTTAAGAATAAGTATTTTTACCTACAAGTTAATATATAGAGAATATTAGTTGACATTCTGCTATGGGATTGATTTTATGCTTATTCCTTAATTCTTTATTTACTTATGGCAGAATGGGCACATGCATTCCCTATTTCATTCACTTTATTGTAATCTTTTACTATAGTTTTTTTATCTTGATGCTCGTATTGCTCTGTATTTGGATTTTAAATAAGTTTCTATGTTCTTTTGATGCATCTACATTATTTTTTTACCACTCCCTTAACTTGTGAAGTTATATGGTATTCTTGGAATTTCCAGTTTGTTTCCTGCTCCAAACCAAGCAGACCTGGTTCCTTGTGGTGGAAAAAAATGGATCTGGGTGCTAAGTGTAATCATTGCTACTGAGTTGTTATCAATTCTAGGATCTCACAGCATAGAAATATATAGATGCATGTGTATAGATTATAGATAAACACATCAATAGTGATTTCTATATGTATCTACCTATCAACAAACCTATGTATCTATTGGTTAAAATCTATGAATTCACACTGGCATATATACAATTCCAATCCAACATCATAGAGTTTATTATAGCGTTCCCTCATTTCATATTTTTAATTTCTGACAGTTCTTTTTTGATCATGAAACTTCTTCTTCTCCCAGCTGACATCTTCACACCTTTCTTATACTGCCAAGGACACTTCCACATCACCCTAACCTGCAGGCAGCACGAGCTCATGTGCCTGTGACAACAGCAAAGCACATCTCCTCCCCAACCCAGCCCAGCACAGGGTCTATATACCATGTGCCTGCCTAACCAGTGGGGAGAAATAAGAGTCCAGATAGACCTGTGATATTGATTTGGGGCAAGTGCATTGGGTGCCTGTCTGTCATTATGGGTAGGGATTGAAGGGGAAAAGGGAGCGAGGGTAGATGGACCCCAAATATTACATAAAGTGTAATCTTTATAATTTACCTTTTTTCTGACCCAGAGTCCTTTCATAATCTGCACAGCTGCCAGTGTAGATCCTGGAGCATCCCTGGAACTCAGTTCAAAAACAACTTTCATTTCCCCTGCAGCCAGATGTTTTTATTTTCTACTGAGATTCTTCCCTTCCAATTTGATTTGTACCAACAGAAAGTTATTTTTCTTTCAATCCTCCAGAAATATTTCCAGTTTTCTTCTATAGATTCCCTCTGCACCAGCTTTTATTGAAATAAAAAAAATAAGCAACAGATGATATCACCAAAACGGTGGAATGAGACACTCCAGGCTTCCATGCCCCTACAGAATTTTAAAACAAGTAAAAGCTGGCAGAACCATCTTTCTCAGAGCTCTGAAAAAGAGTCTATAGGCTGCAATAACTAGGAAAGTACCAAATCAAGAAAAAGGCAACTTAAAATGGCAGGAATATCTTGTAACATTGCAGCATCTGCTCAACCTTCCCCCACGCCTTCCCTTGCTGAGTGTGGAGCCAGCCTAGTATCTCCTTGTGGGTCCCTGGTCTCAGTTCTAAGGGGAGCAGAGAAGCTCCTATGAACACACAGGGTGCACGTACACCTGTATACTCTGTCTGGTGGAAGTTTGAAGGACCAAAATTTATGCTCATTTATGGCCCACAACGCATGAACATGTCCTGCCTGCACACAAGTGTCTTACAGAAAAGTTAAATCAATGTAAGAAACAATCAAATCACGGGATCCTGAGGGAAAATATTGCCCACTTTAAGACTTAAAATTGAGCACACAGGATGAAATGAAAATATTTCCTAGGGAGAAGTGGGTATGTTGGATTAGTGTAAATAGGGGGATTCCTAAGGCAATGAACACCTACCCAAGACAAGATGCATGCTTGGAAAAGACCAGAGAGGACCCTGCACTTTATCTTTAGGGTGTTCTTCAGGTTCATTGTTAGGATGGCTAAACTCTGAAAGACAATACCAGACAGCGCAGAAGTAATCGGTAAAGACTGTGAATTTTTTTTTCATTTTGCTTTGTTCTATTATATCAGGGGCTGGAATTCAAGGAAACCTCTATCATGCAGTAGCTGGATAAAGTTTCAGGAATAGACACCTAAAGGATTAAATGACCTGGTTAACACACTCAAAATCAAAATGTCCAAAATGCAACAAAGGATTACATGATGTGCAAAGAAACAGGAAATATTGCTCATCCAAAGGAGCAAGATAAACATCAAAATACATCAACGAAGAGGACCAGACTGCATATATCAGACAAAGTATTTTAAAAATTGTCTTAAATAAGCTCAAAGAAATAAACAGAAAAACACAGTAAGAGAAGTAAAGGGTATCAGGAAGATTATATGTGAATTTCAGTAAAAATACAGTAATCATAAAAATGAATAAAGTAGAAATACTAGAGTTAGGAAACACAATAACTGAAATAAAAATTAATTTTATAGATTCCACAGCATATTATAATAGACAAAAAAAGAAGCAATGAATGTGAATATGATATTGTTGAGATTATTCAGTCTCAGGAGCAGAATGATAAAAGAATAAAGAAAATTAAACAGAGCCCAAGAGACCTGTGGACACCATTATGTGTACTAATACAAATATTATGAGAGTCCTAGAAAAAGAAGAAAGATGCAGAAAGAATATTTAAAGAAATAACAGCCAGAAACTTCCCAAATTTAACAAAATACATGAATATACATATCCAGGAAACTCACTGAAACTCAAGCTGGTAAAATTCCAAGAGTTGTATAGTCAAATTATCAAATCTCAAAGACAAAGGAAGAAAAACTCTAAAAAAAGCAAGAGAGAAAATGCATCATGAACAAGGGAGACTCAAAGAGTAAGCGATGATTTTTCATTGAAATCATGGATGGAGGCAAGAAGGAAGTGTTATGATATAAATAAAGTGTTGAAATAGTTTTGGACACTGCCAACTCAGAATTTTATGTCTGGTAAAATCGTCTTTCAAAATAAGGGAAAGATTAAGACTTTTCCAGATAGACAAATGCTGAGGAAATTTGTAAACATAGAATGGTTTCAAAAGAAATGTTATAAGAATTATTCAGGTTGAAAGAAAGGACACTAGGTAGTAGGCTGAAAATCCACAAAGAAATATCTTCAGTAAAAGTAATTCTTGGACAGATATAAAGGCCAATATATACTGTTGTGTTTTTATTTATAACTTCACTTTTTGTGTATTTCATTGTCTACAATAAAATACATAAAAAGCAATGACAAATCTAGGGTTTTAGTATGTAAATTATAAAAGATGTAATTTGTGACAAGAACATCATAAAGGTAGAGGGCTGGAAGAGATTAGAAACAAAGGTTGTATACACTATAAAAGTTAAGCTGCATCAAATTAACAGAGATTTTTATAGATATCTGACGTTAAATTTTATCTCCATGCTAGGCACAAAGATGATATCTGAAAAAGATGTCCTCACGAAGGATATGCTAAGAATTCAAAATAGTTCACTCAAAAGGATCAACTAAATACAAATCAACTAAAAAAAATATGCAGTTATGGGAAATTTGAAGGAGAAGAAAGCAAAAATCTTACAACATCCAAATATCAAAATGAAAGAAATAAGTTCTGCATGATCAGTAGTTACTTTAAATGCTAATGTGTAAAACTCTCCAGTCACAAAACAGAGATTCACAGAATGATGCATGGGAAACAACATCCTAACTATACACTATTTACTAGAGACCTTAAATTCAAAGATACAATGAGCTTAACATTAAAGTATGCTAAAAAATGTCATGCAAATACTAACAAAAGAGAGTGCGGGTGACTATACTAATATCAGACAAGACAAAATTTAAGTCAAAAACTGTTTAAAGGGTTAAGAAAGACACTATATATTGAAAAAAAACTCAATTCATTAAGAAGATATAACAATCATAAATATGTATGCACCTATATGATAGAGTCCCAGAATACATGAAACAAACATTCACAGATTTAAAGGAAGAATTTTATGGTTCTATATTAAAAGTAGGAGACTTCAATATACCACTTTCAATAATGAATAGAAGATTCAGACTAAAGATTATTAGGCAAATAAAGGACTTACACAATATTATAGAGCAACTAGTCCTAACAGAAATATGCAGAACACTTTCTTCTCAACTATACATGAATTATTTTCCAAGATAGACCTTATGCTAAGTCACAAGACCAGTCTCAATAGATTTAAAAAGACTGAAATCAAATACAGTATCTTCACCAATTGCAATGGAATGAAGCTAGAAATCAATAACAGAAATAAAACTGGAAAACTCACAAATATTGGAAATTAAATGATACATTCAAACAACCAATGTGTCAAAGAAGAAATAAAAGGGAAATAAGGAAATATCTTGAGGAAAATGAAGACATAACATACCCAAACTTACAAAATGCAGCAAGGACAGTGATCAGAAGGAAATTTATAGCTTTAAATACTAGCATAAAAAGTGTAAAAATATCAAATCAGCATCCTAACCTCACACTGGAGAAACTAGGGGGAAAAAGAGCAAATTAACCAAAATTAGAAAAAGGAAAGAAATAATGAAAATTAGAGGGGAGATAAATGAAAAGAAAAATAGAAAAACAATAGATTCAGCAAATCAAAAGTTGGCCCTTTAAAAGATCAATAAAATTGACAATCTTTTAGTTGAACTGACAAAACAAAAGAGAAAAGAGGCAAATAGCGAAAATCAAAATTGAAAGGGAGGTGTCACCACCTATCTTACAGAAATAAATGGGATACTATGGAGAGTTCTACACAAGAAAATTAGATAACCTAGATGAAACGGAGAAATTCCTAGAAACACACACAAATAACCTAAACTGACTGAAGACAAAATAGAAAGTTTCAACAGAACAATAACGAAGTGATTGAATGAGTAAACAAAAATTCCCAATAAATAATTTTGAGGACTAGATGGCCTCACTGGTGAATTTTACCTAATATTCAAAGAAGAATTAGTACTACTTCTTCTCAAATTCTTTCGAAATTTAAAGTGGAAGGAATGCCTCCTATCTTATTCCATGGGGCTAGTATCATCTAATATCGAAGGGAGATAAAAATATCACAAGAATGCAGAACACGGACTAATATCCCCCAATTAACATATATGCAAAACTTCTCAATGGAAAGCTAGCCAGCTAAATATAACAACACACAAAAGAAGAATTATGCAAAATGAATAGTGTATATCCTAGAATGCAAGGTTGAGACAACTACAACAAAAAATTAACAACATAATATATCACATGAATAGAGCGAAGAGAAAAAAATCACATAATCATTTCATTCGATGCGAAATGACATTTAACAAGAGCCAGCATTACCGTTTTCCTGATTAAAATAACATATTAGAAGTTGTAGAGTTCCCAGATAGCCCCCCATCAACCCAGAGAGTTTTCCCTCTTATTAACAAATTATATTACTGTGGTCCAGGATCATTTCTTTATAAAAGCAGTCAGAAAACTAGGAATAGAAGGGGACTTTCTCAATATAAAAATGGGAATGTGTGAAAATCCCACAGCTAACATAATATGTTATACCTAACATATTACCTAACCTAGCAATTAGGTAAGAAAAAGAAATAAAAGACATCCAAACTAAAAAGGAGGAAGTAAAACTATACTTAGTCCCAGAAGACATAATCCAACATATAGAAAATGATAAGAATCTACAAAAAAGCTACCAGAGCCAATATAAGAATTCATGAAAGTTGCAGGGTGTAAGATCAATACACAAAAATAAATGTTGTTTCTATACACCAGCAATTAAAATCTGAAAATGAAATCAACAAAAAATTCCATTAATAATAGCAATTAAAGAATAAGATATCTAGAAATAAATTTAACAAAGGATGCCAAAGACTTGTGTGCAGAAACTACAAATCATTACTGAAAGAAATTTAAAAAGACTTAAATAAATGTAAAAATACCCTGTATTCATATACTGGATAACTTATTTTTATTATTTTTTTGTATAAGGTGTGAGATAGAGGGTCTCTTTCATTCTTTTTATTTTTTAAACTTTTTTATTGTGTAGTATAATATATATATACAAAGCAAAGAAATAAAAAAGCAGTAGTTTTCAAAGCACTCTTCAATAAGTGGTTACAGGACAGATCCCAGAGTTTGTCATGGGTTACCATACGATCCTCTCATACTTTTCCTTCCTGTCATATTTTTCCTTCTAGCTGCTCCAGAACATAGGAGGCTAGAGGGCTTAAATATTTTCTTATCATCACAATCAACTTTTTTTCCTTCTTTTTTCATGAAAGATAACATATATACATAGCACAGCACCACAATTCATTGTAGAACATATTTAGATGTGAGATTGTAGAACATATTTAGAACATATTGTAGTCTTGAGCTGCATTTCCCTTGCAGCCAATGAAAATGAGCATCTCTTCATGTGCTTTTGAGCTATTTGTATTTGCTCTTCAGAAAAATGCCTATTTGTTTCTTTAGCCCACTTAATAATTGGGTTGTTTGTTCTTTTGTTGTTGAGTTGTATGATTTCTTTATATACACAGGAAATCAAACTTTTGTCAGATACGTGATTTCCAAATATTTTCTCCCATTCAGTTGGTTGTCATTTCACCATTTTGACAAAGTCTTTTGGGGTGCAGAAGAATTTGTTGTTGTTGTTTTTTGGGGAATTTTTTAAATTAATTCTTTTATTTTTTTTTTAAATACCAAAAAAACACCAAACAAATGCAAACATTCATAACTTTTGATCATTCCATTCTACATATATAATCAGTAATTCACAATATCATCACATAGTAGAAGCATTTGATTTTGAGGGGTTCCCATTTATCTATTTTTTCTTTTGTTGTTTGTGCATTGGGTGTAAAGTTTAGAAAGCTACCTCCTATTACTAAGTTTTGAAGATGCTTCTCTACATTTTCTTCTAGTAACTTTATGGTGCTAGTTCTTTTATTTAGGTGTTTGACCCATTTTTAGTTAATTTTTGTGTAGGGTGTAAGATAAGGGTCCTCTTTCATTCTCTTGGCTATTGATATCCAGTTCTTCCATGCCCAATTATTGAAGAGACTATTTTGTCTCAGTTCAGAGGATTTGGGGGCCTTGTCAAAAATCAGTTGACCATAGATTTGGTGGGCTATTTCTGCACTCTCGATTTGATTCCATTGGTCAGTGCTTCTACTGTGCTGTTTTGACCACTGTGGCTTTATAATAGGTTTTAAAATCACAGAGTGTTAATCCTCCAACTTCATTCTTCTTTTTTTAGGATGCTTTTAGCTATTCGGGGTCTCTTTCCCTTCCAGATGAATTTGGTAGTTAGCTTTTTCAAATCTTCAAACTAAGTTGTTGGAATTTTTATTGGTATTGTGTTGAATCTGTAGATCAATTAAGGGAGAATTGACATCTTAACTATATTCAGCCTTCCCTTGAGCAGGGAATGCCTTTCCACCTATTTAGATCTCTTTTGATTTCTTTTATCAGTGTTATGTAGTTTTCTGTGAACAAGTCCTTTACATCCCTAGTTAAGTTCATTCCCAAGTGTTTGATTCTTTTAGTTGCTATTTTGAATGGACTTTTTTCCTTAACTGACTCCTCAGCTAGGTCATTGCTTGTGTATAAAAATGTTACTGGTTTTTGCACATTAATTTTATATCCCACCGCCTTGCTGAATTTGTTTATTAGCTCAAGTAAATTTGCTGTAGATTTCTCTGAATCTTTCAAGTATGGTATCACATCATCTGCAAATAATGAGAGTTTTACTTCTTCCTTTCCAATTTGGCTGCCTTTTATTCCTTTGTCCTGCCTGATTGCTCTACCTAGAACTTCTAGCACAATAGCACAATGTTGAATAATAGTGGTGACAGTGGGCATCCTTATCTTATACCTGATCTTAGGGGGAAAACTTTCAGTCTCCCTCCATTGAATATAATGCTGACTATATGTTTTTCATATATTCCCTTTATCATATTGAGGTAGTTACCTTTGATTCCTATCTTTTGGGGTGTTTTTATCAGAAAAGGAGCTGAATTTTGTTGAATGCTTTTTCAGCATCAATCAAGATGATCATGTGATTTTTGCCTTTTGATTTGTTAATGTGCTGTATTACATTAATCGATTTTCTTGTGTGGAACTATTCTTACATTCCTGGTACAAACTCCACTTGGCCATGGTGTATAAATCTTTTAATGTGTTGTTGAATTTGATTTGCTAATATTTTATTGAAAAATTTTGCATCTGTTTTCATTAGAGAGATTGGCCTACAGTTTTCCTTTCTTATAGCATCTTTACCCGGTTTTGGTATTAAAACAATATTAGCTTCATAAAATGAGTTAGGTAGAGTTCCTTTTTCCTCAATGTTTTGGAAAAGTTTGAGCAGGATTGGTGTTCATTCTTTCTGGAATATTCCCTGTGAAGCTATCTGACCCCGAGCTTTTCTTTGTAGGAAGATTTTTGATGACTGATTGAGTCTCTTTACTTGTGATTGGTTTGTTGAGATTTTCTATTTCTTCCTGAGTCAGCGTAGCTTGTTTGTGTGTCTCCAGGAATTTGTGCATTTCATTTAAGTTGTCTAGTTTGTTGGTGTATAGTTGTTCATAGTATCCTGTTATGTTTTATTTCTTCAGGGTTGGTGGTAATGCACCCCTTCTCATTTCTGATTTTGTTTATTTGCATCCTCTCTCTTTTCTTCTTTGTCAGTCTTGCTAGTGGCCCATCAATTTTATTGATTTTCTCAAAGAACCAACTTTGGTTTTATTGATTCTTTCTATAGTTCTTTTGTTTTCCCATTCATTTATCTCTGCTTTAATCTTTGTTAGTTCTCTTCTACTTTTTCCTTTGGGGTTAGTTTGCTGTACTTTCTCAAATTCCTCCAGGTTTGCTGTTACGTCCTCAATTTTTGCTCTTCTTGTTTTTTTTAATATAGGCATTTAAGGCAATAAGTTTCCCTCTCAGCACAGCCTTTACCACATCCCATAAGTTCTGATAAGCTGTTTTCTCATTTTCATTAATCTCCAGATAGCTACTGATTTCTCTAGCAACTTCTTCTTTGACCCACTGGTTGTTTAAGAGTGTGTTATGTAATCTCCATATATTTGTGAATGTTCTCATTCTTTGGTGGTTATTGAGATCCATCTTCATACATTTGTGATCAGAGAAAGTGCTTTGAATAATTTCAATGTTTTTATGTTTATAAAGAATCTGTTTTGTGCCCTAGCATAAATAACCTTGCGCTTTGGGGTGCAATGACCTATATATGTCTTTTAGGTCTTATTCATTTATTATCTTATTTAACTTCTCCTTGTTGACCTTCTGCCTGATTGTTCAATCTTTAGAGGAGAGTGGTGTATTGGAATCTCCTACTATTATTTATTTATTTTTTTTTTACATGGGCAGTCACCAGGAATCTAACCCGGGTACTTGGGCACAGCAGGCAAGCGTTCTTACCTGCTGAGCCACCGTGGCCCGCCCTCTACTATTATTCTTGAAACATCTATCACTCCCTTCAGTTTTGCCAATGTCCTTCTCATGTACTTTGGAGCTCCTTGGTTGGGAGCATAAACATTTATGATTGTTGTATCTTCTCAGTGAATTGACTCTTTAATTAATATATATTGTCCTTCTTTGTCTCTTATGATGTCTTTACATTTAAAGTCTATTTTGTTTGATATTAGTATAGCTGCTCCTGCTTTCTTTTGGTTACAACTTGCTTAGAAAATCTTTTTCCATCCTTTCACTTTCAATCTATATGTATCCTCATGTCTAAGATGAGTCTCTTGTAAGCAGCATATAGCTGGACTATATTTCTTAATCCATCTGCCCATATCTTTAATTGATAAGTTTAGTCCATTAACATTCAAAGTTATTACTGAAAATGTGTTTCTTGATTCCACCATCTTATCATTTTTATTTTATTTGTCAGATCTATATATTCTTTTCCCTCTTTCTCTTTGTATTCTTTAAATTACCCTTAGTGGTACTCTTCAATTCTGTGCCCTCTTCTAGACTTCCCTCTCCTGCCTTTTTTTTTTTTCAACCAGCAGAACTTCTTTTAGTATTTCTTATAAGTCTGGTCTCTTGTTGACATAGTCTTTCATGACTTCTTCATCTGAAAACTTTAATCTCTCCCTCAATTTTGAAGGCCAATTTGGTTGGGTACAGAATTCTTGGCTGAAAGTTTTTCTCTTTCAGGATCTTGAATATATCATACCACTGCCTTCTTGTCTCCAGGTTTCCCTTGCATGTAGTAGATTGTTTTTCTCTTGCCGCTTTCAGGATTTTCTGCTTCTCTTCAACATTAGACATACTGATTAGTATGTGCCTTGGAGAAGGCCTAGTTGGATTTATTCTGTTTGGAGTTCATTGGGCTTCTTTTACTTGTAAATTTATTTACTTCTTTTACTTGTATACTTTATGAGGATCAGGAAGTTTTCCCCCATTATATCCTCAATGATTCTTCCTAGCCTTTTACTCCTCTCTTCTCCTTCTGGGACACCAGTGATTCTTATATTTTTGTACTTTGTTTTGTCTATCATTTCCCTGCGTTCCCATTAAATTAATTCCATGTTTTTGTCATTTGCTGTTTTGAGTCTTTGAAGTCAATTATCCTGTCCTCTATATCACTTATTCTTCCATCTATCTCTTCAAATCTGGTGTAGTGTGCCTCTACTATGCTTTTTATTTGGTCAACAGAGCTTTAATCTCTGTGATACCTGCTATTTTTCCATTTATTCTTTCAAATTCCTCTTTATGCTTTTCTACTGTCTTCTTGATCTCATTTATGTCATTTGCTATCCCATTTATTTTATTAAGTAGAGTCGTATGAACATCTGTGTCCCCTCTGGTGTTTTAATTTGGTCATTAGGCAGGGCTATATGTGTCAGCAATGTGATACGCTTAGTCATCTTCTGCTGTCTTCATGGCATGTAAATATCTTGATTGCTTTACTTTGGGAGTCGACTTCTTTCAGCAGTCTTAAGCCTTGTGCTTGCAGGATGGTTGCACAGCAGGGAGTAGGACAAAGGATGGGCACTCAGTGCATGGACTTGCTTCAGAGGTGGTATAGGCGCAGGTTGGGGATGTTATGCTGATGCTTGTGAATGTGGGTGCCCAGTGGCCAGGGAGGATGTTGTTGTGCAGGTGCACCCATCTGGGGGGCGTAACCCTGGTGTGCACTGGTCTAAGGTCAGGCCGTTTGTGCGCATGTGTAGAGCTGTGGCAGCAGGTCGGCATTATGCTTTCGTGGATTGTTGGCCGATATGACCTGGCTGTGCAGTTCAGCACTTTCTCAGAGCTGGGAAGTGAGGCTGAGGGCCGTGCACGTGCGCAGTTCAAGGACTGCTGTAAAGTGTGGATCCCAGAGCTGTCAGGCAGGGCAGAGTGA
>PVIY010030075.1:0-31359 GCA_004026745.1 Myrmecophaga tridactyla
CCATTGACACTTAGTCTCATTTCACTCTTCCCCCTTTGGTCGAGAAGGTTCTCTCAATCCCTTGATGTTAATTCTCAGCTCATTCTAGGGTTTTTTTCCGTCCCTTGATGCTGAATCTCAGCTCATTCCAGGATCTCTGCCCCACGTTGCCAGGAAGGTCCACACCCCTGGGAGTCATGTCCCACGCAGAGAGGGGGAGGGTTCACCTCAAACCTTTTAGGAGAGTGATGTGTTTCAAGGGAGCCACTCTGAGAACTTTGAAATATGTTCCCTGAAGTTGAATGGCACAGAAACTGGTACCAAAGCCCCAGAGAGTTAAGTTGAGAGTGGCCTGGGATGGAAAGAGAGGCTAAAGACTGTCTTCAAGACGGAACCAGGAGATTGCAGCTCTGTGGCTGCTGGACTGGCCTCTCAGAGGGGTAGTCAGGACATGAGACTCAGCCGCGGGTCACCTTGTGTGCTATTCCATGGGGCTTCTCTAGGTGCAAGAAGATGTCAGCAAAAAAAAAATGGCTGGATGAGTCAAGACTGTGGCCCAGGACCTCAGGAGGGAGGGTGAGTCCTCACAATACCCCCAGAAGAGAAGTTAGAGATTCATCTGCTGTGCCAAAGGACCCGAAAGAGGGCACAGTTATCTCAAAGAGCCCATAAAAGGACTCCATGAGAGAAAGAATCACCTGTTAGGTCCAAAAGGCATATAGTCAACTAATCATATTACCATATAAAGTCAAATCTGCTCAAATCCCTCACTTCCCTTTTCCTCTTTTTCCCCTCTTCCTCCTAGCAGGATAAGAAACAGCAGCTAGGGCGGGCCACGGTGGCTCAGCAGGTAAGAATACTTGCCTGCCGTGCCCGAGGACCCGGGTTCGATTCCCGGTGCCTGCCCATGTTAAAAAAAAAAAAAAAGAAGAAAGAGCAGCTAGCAAGTACTGGGAGCAGAGGGATATGGTGCTTCAGGGCATGGTGGAAGGAGAAGAAACTAGACATGGTGCATTTCCTACCCTGCAAGTTTCCATGTCTGTGGCTGCTTAACCTGGGGATGGAAGAAAGATGTTAACAGTAAATCAAGTTCATAGTTTTTATTAACATAGGACCAGACATTCTATTTACCAAATTGAAACTTGTTCAAGACATAGAGTTAGTGGAAGTCCTATTATGTATGAATGACAGAAAAGTCATGATGCCTGCAGCTATTTTCATCCATAAAGCAATCTCCTCACTGACTACATTTTGAATGACTAGCAGAAGACAAAAATAAAGTTGCATTTTAATTATGTCGCACACCATGCTTGTTTGATAGGTTACATTTAAAAGGTGGTAATTTGACTGAACAGGGATAAGAGGATCATTAAATTTCCTTTGTGATGTAGATAAGTATTCTGGATGGTTTGTTAAAAGAAGAATTTGATGCTTTGAATGAAGACAATTAAAATAGCATTTTATTTCCCAACCACTGAGTCAAAACACTTTTTAAATTTGCACCTATAAAATATATAGCTATCTTTATGCCTGTTGCTAACAAATCCCTAGTTCTTGAATGGAACTTATTTATACTGTAGTACTTATTTTATTAGTTTAGTGTATATATACTTCCTAGTTCTTGAAAGGATTTTAAAATGATTTTCATGAAAGCACATATAATAAAATGTTGAGGCCAAAATAGAAATTTGGAACTATGTCAGGGAAATACAAGGAGTAATTTAACCTGATTGAAAAGGAAAGCACATATATATGGAGCCCTGATAGTTGGTTAAAAGTTAAACCTGAAATTTCACATTCAGGATCCTGGAGACCAAAGCAACCCAAGAAAAACTCAGTCACATAATCTCTTTATCGTAAACTAAGTGACACACTATACCCTCATTCACACAAAATTTTCCTGTCACAATTTTCTAAAAAAATCCTCCTAAGTCTGAGATCTACAGTAAGTGATACAAAATAGAAGTAAAAAATTCATGCAGCTCTGTTGTTTATCAAATTTCTAGCACCAAGACTTACATTATTCATGCTCTTTGGTAATAAGGGTGCAAAGAATTGTTGGCATATGCAGTAGTTTCCTGTGGCTGCTGTAACAAATTATCACAAACTTGTTGGCTTCAAACAAAAGAAATTGATTCTCTCACCAGCAGTCTGGAATCTGCTTTACTGGGCTGGAATCAATGTGCTGGCAGGACCGCACTCTCTTGGAGGCTTTAGGTGAGAATCTGTTCCTTGTATGGTGGCCATTGGCATTCCTTGGTTGTGGACACATCATTCCAAGCTCTACCTCTATGATCAAATTTCTTTCTCCTCTTCTGTCTCAAATTGTCCTCTGCCTCCCTCTTATAATGACCCTTGTGACTATACTGAGTCTACCTGGATAACCCCGGATAACCTTCCCATCCCAAGATCCTTAATTTAATCACTTCTGCAAAGACACCCCCCCCTCCCCTTTTTGCCATGTAAAATAACTTTCACAGGTTGTGGGAATTTGGACGTGGGTATTGTGGAGTGAATTGCTACATGGTATGTTGTGAGAACACAGGTTCAGGGCACAGTAGAAATTTTCAGTAAATGACATCTTTACTATTTGCACAGCATAAAGATTCCAGGAGAGCAAATAATCTGTCACTTATACAGAACAGAGTCCAGAAAAACAGAGAAAGAAGTCCCATCTTGGGCGGTCTCTCAGAGCGGTACGAACTGCTCGCTTTGGGGTAGGTAGATGGCAGCTCTGCATGCTCCACTCGACACCCCAAAAAAGAGACCAGTCTTTATCATTTGAGTATGGTATTTATCCATCCTGGGAGAGGGGTCCCTGCCACTCGAATTCCTGTTCTGCTAAGAATCTGGAGCTGCTTTGTCCCCAGTTTCTAACTCCAGCCAGGCTTTTCATTAGATTTAACATCTCCCTAAGTTGTGGAACAACAAACAATAGAAAGGGAGGTGGGGGTGCGTGAGGTCTGGGCAATGGCCACTTTGCAGGTGTCTGTGATTTCCCCAACAGGTATGTTCTGGGGGGTCATTTTTCATTTCAAACTAACACAGCCTAGAAATAGCAATTGATACATTATATAATATGTAGAATAAGAATTTTCATCCACCCCTTAACTGGTATTCTAAATTTTAAATCATGGTACATTTGAATAATAACTTCATTAATATAATCAATTCTCACACTGTAGCTACAAATAGGATTTTTAGCATTCAGTAATGAGAATAAAATAGATCTCTGGAAGCCAAAATATATTGGCAAAATGGTCTGTATAAAGATGGGGCCAGATTATTGTAAAATTTGATTGCTCATGAATACTAAAGAAAGCAAACTTATTTCTATTCCTTCAGTATCTTAAAAGTCTGAACTAGCTCAATTGGGGACCTATGCTTACCACAGAATTTTAATGCTAGATAGGATATCAGCCCATCATTCTTATTTTGTAGATAAGAAAATTGAGGCACAGAGAAGTCAAGAGTCTCCTCTTAGGTGCAACAGCTAATAAGAATGGGACCAGAATTAATACTTCTTCACTGCTGGTCCATGCTCTTTCCTTCAAGTTATGCAGTTGTCTTTTGATTGATCATTTATTGAAAAAAAAATTAGTTTTAACCACTCTCCTCTTCAGGTGTCTTTAATTTTTAGAATTTAAACAAATTAATTAGGATTTAAACCTTCATTTCTAGATTTAGTAAGGATGATAAATATTTTTACTGACCCCTGACCAATGAAAGTCTGAATCATGGAAAAGGGAACTCAGGAGAATGGTACTCAATATTCAACTGCTCGAAGTTAATTCAAAAGAGTCTGTTCAGTGAGGATTTAACACGAATGAAAAGAAACAAACCTACAAATGTACTCAGTATGGATATATCTACCTGGAGCAGTCAAGAGGTTTTAATTTCTAACAGTTGGGGTTGTTTCCGATGGCAAACTAAATGAGATGCAGAAATTTTCTTCCTCATGCCAAACATGTTGGTTTTTGGTTTTCTAAAAACTCAATTGCCTCTTTATCTATTATTTGCTGAAGAAGAAAGATGTGATAAAAGGGTACAGTGTCACTCTGTATGCCTTTTAAATCATTTGCTTTCAAGTCTACAAGGCAAATTTAGAGTGAAGAGATGGTTGATTAAATCTAACCTGTCCTTGTGTCTCAAACTGATGCAAGGATGACGTTTGACAAATCCTACTTTAAAAACCCAAGTGGGTCAGTTATTTTGAAATGATTTGCTTCTTACAGTTGTTCAGAACATAAAATAAAGGACACTTCACAACATAGTCCAAAGTTTTTTTCTGAGTATTATATATAATGTATGGACAATTAGAACTCCATGTTATTATTTATTCATACCAATATAAATTATTCTTATAAACTGAACTCAAGTCACATAAATGCTGGCTTTCCAGAACCAGAGCTTGCTTTCTTTTAGAGACATGAATTTCACTTCATTCTTTGAAAATTGAAAAATCAAATAACAAACAACACAAGAGTTTGCGATCAATACCTAGTTCAGTAGCTCCTTCAGATTGTCTGACTCCAGCGTGAGTTGCAGTCCTGGGTGTATTAAGGGACTTGAAACCATTTTTTTTGCTATCACCTCCAAAACCAAGATGAGCTACAGTAGGGAGTTGCCTTTATTACAGGGGTCTGGAGGGTTTCTCTGGGTTTTTTTATTTATTTTAAAGCCAAAAGCCAATAGAAGGATGATGAATGGTGTCAGTTTGACTGCACCAAAGACTGAAATTCTTCATTTCTTCCCAGGTTTAGTAGGGCAATGACTACAATTTCTTTTACAGTTTACCCCCATGAAATGCATTAACTCTTACCTGGATAAGCTGAATCTCAGAAAGTGCTATCACTGACAATTCCTTTTCTCCTGATAGCACCAAGTATGAGGATAGATGTGAGGATAGATTAAAAGAGATTCTTTTTGCTTTTTATGAGAAAAATGTTTCCAGTTAGCGCTGAATAAAGCTTTCTGATTGAATTTATTCAGGTGAGCACACTTGTTAAAGGATTGAGCTGTTTGGACCTGGCCCCAACAATGACTTTTCTATGGGCCCAGTCTCAGATGTGTCAGATAAATTGACCTGAATTTTTACCATATTGAAGGAAAATCTCAGAGAAAATTTACACAGACACAGACTACCTTTCTACTTTAACAAAGATATTACCTTGCTCTTTGCTTGGCACCAACATTAGTGGTGATATAAGGGAATGACGTTTGTTTGGCATTGAGGGGCAAATGTGGAACAAGAAGAGAAAAAGCTGTGTTAAGCTAGTGTAGTAGTTAGACTCAGGTGCCAACTTGGCCAGGTGATTGGGGTCCAGTTGTTCAATTGCTGTGGACTTAAATCATCAGCATTTGAATTTCATCAACAGCTGATTGCATCAGTGGTTGGCTAAGGGGAGGGCCTTCTTCAATGAATGAGGCTTAAAAGAGAAATCAGAAACTAGAGAAGCAACTCAAAAGAGCTTAACAGCTCAGCACACCTCAGCTTAGGGCTCAGAGTCAGCTCAAACCCAGACATTTGTGGATGCAGAAAGGACACACCCATGGAAAAGCGCTGGAACCCCAGAACCAGGAGAGAAGGCCAGCAGATATCATCATCGTGTACCTTTCCATGTGAAAAAGAAACTCAGATGAAAGCTAGCTGCCTTTCCTCCAAGGAACTGTAAGTTAGTAAGTAAATAAATAGCCTTATTAAAAGCCAATGCATTTCTGATGTGCATTAGCAAACTAAAACAACTAGTCATTACTGTCAAGATAATAATGACTTTGGGTTGCTAATATGCAATGTTTTAAAATAGGAATCATTTTCTCTAAAGCAATTTATTTCTCACTTATTTCTTGCCATAAATAACTACAGTATGACATTTAAACACTTTTTATTGAAATCACCAGGGAAACAATAAAGGATAAAAGTCATTATTTCATTATTTCTCACTTATCTTCAACATTTTAAAATACGTTCACTTTTTAAGACAATGTTATTAGTAGAGACTGATGCTGAGTCCATATG
This sequence comes from Myrmecophaga tridactyla, assembly GCA_004026745.1. Classification (NCBI taxonomy): domain Eukaryota; kingdom Metazoa; phylum Chordata; class Mammalia; order Pilosa; family Myrmecophagidae; genus Myrmecophaga; species Myrmecophaga tridactyla. Next base: position 5,999 of record PVIY010030075.1, read on the forward strand.
CATAGCAATAAGAAAATTTAAAGAACCATTATAATAGTAAATGTTTATTATAATAATGAAGCTAAATTTATTTGAAGATCACAATATGACAGAAGTTGCTAAAAGCTGCTGAGAGAATGATGGAAGCAAAGCTTATTCCCAAGCTATATATAATTCTGTTAGTTTCCTAGGGCTGCCTTAATAAGGTACCATAAACTTGATAGCTTAAAACAGAAAATTGACAGTTTTGGAAACTAGATGTTTGAAATCAAGGTGTTGACAAGACCATGCGCCCTCTCAAACTTGTAGGGGAGAATCATTATTTGCCATTTCTTGCTTCTGGTGTTTGCCAGCAATCTTTGGCATTCCTTGGTTTACAGCTGCAACACTTTTAATCTCTGTCTGTCATTTAATGGCCTTCTTCCCTGTTTCTGTCATTTTGGATTAGAAGCCCACCCCACCCCAGTATGACCTCAATTTTTTAATTCCATTTGCAGCAACTCTACTTCCAAATAATTTCATATTCTGAGGTCCTAGGGGTTTGGGCTTCAACCTGTCTTTTCGGGAGACACAATTCAATCCATAATAATAATGGAATTGGAAGCACAAACAATCTACCAACCATTTGACACAAAACTTGAGTGTTACCATAAAATATTGCATGTTCGTATGGAAATTGTTCTCCTTACTTTAGAGTGAATCTCTTTTATATGTAATCGTGTGTTAAATAATGTGATATGGGCTCTAAATACTGAAAAAATTCAAATAAGGAGGAAATTAAATGAAGGCTGGAGTATTTGGATCATGAACTAGGTTTTGGGGGAAAAAAGAAAGTGTATTTACAGGAAAGTAGAATTGGAGGAAAACATTGCTTGTGAAAGAAAATAGTGCCAAATACTAGACGTGAGCATGGATTACACTTGGAACAGTGAGGCTTTCTCATTTCTCTAGTGGAAGAAGCACATTTTGAAGTAACCTTAGTTAATATTGTTTTGCCTTTTTAAAAAAAGCCTTTAGGATATAAATGTCCATTTCAGCCCCAGTTAAAAAACAAAGCCACCTATAGCAAACTAAGTTGGGGGGGGGGGGAAAGGATTTCATTTTTGTAATAAGATTTCCCACCCATAAGCATGGTAGATTTTTTTTAAATCCCTTTACTGATTTAAAATAATAAAAGTTTGTCATTTATTTGAATGAAAAATTATCCTGAATTCATTACATTTATGTAATACTTTATCATTTACAAGTTTACATACATTATTTATATTTTATCCTAAATTGGAGAGATAATAGCTTGTTACGTGTTTTAGTTTCCTAACTGCTAAAACAAATACCACACAATGGATTGGTTTAACAACAGGAATTTACTAGTTTACCATTTATGAGGCTAGAAGGCTTGTTTCCTCTCCAATAGGTTTTTTCTGGCTGACCAGAAGTTTTAAGGTTCCTTGGCTTTTCTATCAAATGGCCATTCACAGAGTGATATCTTTTCTTTTCTTCTCCAAGTTCCACTGACTTCCAAATTCTACTTCCTGTGGCTTCTCTTGCCACTTCACTTCCCCACCATGCTTATAAAGAATTCCAGTGATCCAGATTAAAACCAAACATGATTCCTGTGGGCCACACTTTAAGTGAAGTAATAAATTGAAGAGACCTTATTGGGTGGCTGCCGTGGCTCAGCAGGCAGAGCTCCGACCTGCCGTGCTGGAGGTCTGGAGTTCGATCCCTGGTGCCTCCTGCCCATGTGCAAATTTAAAAAAAAAAAAAAAAAAAAAAAGATCTTATTTACAATGGATCCACTCCCACCTGAATGTGGATAAAACCAAAAATGTGTCCAAACTGGGGTACACAATTGAATCTACCACAGTGTTAATTATCACTTTCTAGCTCTGTGAGTTGACCTTTACTTTTCCTATTCCTTTTGAAGTTTAGTTTTCTTTTTCAATTATATAACAATAATAACTGTCTCATGGAGTTGTAAATATTTATTAAAATATAGTTCCTGGAACAAAGTTAGAATTGAAATATTAGTTCCCTAACAGACCATGCATTGCCATCATTTTATAAATCACAAAAGCCAGAAAAAAAAAAAGAAAAAGAAAAGTCCTGTGGCTTGCAAAAGACTTCACAGATTGAAGGGGAAGACATGATAACAAACTCCAGATCTACTGCCCAGTAACTTTTCTATTGCATTGTGTAGCTTCAGTTTGAAATAATTTCATATGATCATATTGTGATAGGCTTTAGATATATTTTTATTTATATTCAACAAAGAAAATATCACTTGTACATTTAAGTAATATGTGCATACATGCTTGCTTATATATCTTTAAGGTAGGTGGATATGTGCTATTGTTATTCCAAATCATAAGTTAAACATGGAATACCTTGAAAATGAGGGGAAAAAACATTTGTATTAAAGTAAGTAATAGTATATAATGAAACAGACCTATTTTTAACTAAAACAAAAAAAGTGCTTGAAGAAATTCATTTTAAGTCGAATCTCAACCCCCAGTTTATAGGTTCACTCTTTTCTTCTATGATTGATAATTTGAAAGGAAGTTTTGATAAGCAGTGAAATATTATGTTAATGATCATAAAAGTACCTGGGTTTATCAGAAGTCATTATTTCCCAGTTTATGTGACTGAGATGGCTTGGTCCCTAATTATCTCTTCATTCTCTTCCTCCTATTCATTGTTATATCTACACATTCCAATTTTTCCCTCTCTATTTTGAGGAAGGAGTAGTACACAATAGCCAAAGTGACCTAAGAAAGGAAAGTAGAGGGAAACAAAGTGAACACTTTTATGACATGTATAGTGGTTTCATATTTTACAGAACATGCTCTTACTTGAGGTAAAATTAAAAGCCTTTAATTATATTAAATGTCCTGGTATCAGTGATGTATGTGCTGGATAATAAGCTTTAAATACAATTCTCTACACACTTTTTTTCTGATTCTGGTGCTTCACGTCTGTAAGCCACATTTCTGCTTTGCCCAGTTGGCTCCCTATAGGACCCTTTCAATATAAAGGGACCCTGGAACTCTGGAGGAAAAAGAAAAGACCTGCGGCTTTCTGTCTATTTCATGTCTTTCCCAGTGACCCAAAAAACACACCTTCACCCCACCATTGACACTTCTTCCATTACCACTGGTAATTCCAATATGCAGTTTTTCCAGCTTTCCCATAACAAGTCATATTATACTACCTAGGAGATACCAGTGTCAGCCAATTGATGCCTTTTCCTCGAAGTCTGTATTTCAGATTCATATCCCTTCATCTTTAAGGTTCTAACTTTCAATCATTTCAACTTCTGTCTTTTGTTTCCCCATCTCCAGCAGTGATTTGTGTTGCTTGTCATTGCCATTTGTACAATACTTATGTTCCCGTTTTACCTCTTTGGTTCTCCAATTATTGGTTAAAATGTGTTTTTGTTTTTGTCTTAATTATTAAATCTCCTCTGTTAAAATAACTGGTATATTTTCTGCCTCCTGACTGGACCTTGACTGAAACAAGGTACTTCTATAATAATCGGAATACAATTCTATCATTGTAATTGAGTTTCCAATTCTATCCCTATTTATAACTCCTTCCAACAGTCTTCCTTCCTTACTAGACTTTGAATTTAAGACCAGAGATTCTCCTCATCTATATCTGTAAACTTATCACGTAAATCAATAAATCTTTATTATCTAAATGATTAAAGGTTTTTCTCTACTATACAGTGTTTTCTGAATTCTAATTTAATATTAAAATGACAATTTCAAATACGGAGAATTAAATTTTAGTTTGCTTTAATATTTATTATTGAATACTGTGCTTTTGTCATGAATTTTCCAAAATTAAGAAATCAGTGTGAATTGTCAATTTGAGTATAGAAAAATATAGCTATTTCTATATTAGTTTATATAAAACCCTTTTTAAGAGAAGCGGGACATTCTGCTATTATCAGTAGAAGACGATCTAAATGGGTTATGCATTTGGCAGTCTACGGACCAAAATGTCATGAATCCTAATTTAGATTTTAATTTCAGAAACCTCATAGAATGTTAAGAATCCTGGAGTCATAATGTGAGCATTAAATTGAATTTTATCATTTAATCTCTATGTGACCTTGAGCAAATTACTTAGATTCTCAGATTTAGCCTACCAATCTGTAAAATGGGGATAACATTACCTCTTCTGCCTTATGGAAGTAAAATGATATAAATATGAAAGGACATTAAAAACTATAAAGTGTTATATTGTTTTTAAATACATTCAGGACAGAGATTGTGCCTATTTGCACAGTGCTACCCTCCCATTTCCAAGCACAGTAGCTAAGTACACAGTAAGTCCTCAAGAAATATTTGTACAATGTTTATCTTGTCATATCATTTGCCTTAGGGAGAAAATATTTTAGTCCCTCAAGTCTCTCTTTCTCCAGGAATAACTGGATCTGCTGGCTGATAGGGAGTATAGCAACATCTCTTCCTTGGAAATCATCTAAACTGCCCTTATGTTTCAAGGTTTGTGTAGGGAATTTGAAAATAAATGGAACTTACTGCCATGGGCCTGCTCTCATATTTATCAACTATAAACTCACCTTCAAAAATACATCCAAAACCCAATTACCTCTTACAACCGCCTATTTGGTGGTTCCAAACCACCACCATCTCTTACCTGGATTATGACAATAACGTCCCTCCTTACTGGCCTTTCTGCTTTAGATCTTGCCATCTTAGCCTTTTCTCAACATGCATCCGGTGATCTGTTAAACCCTCAGTGAGTTCATGTTACTCCATTGCTCAAAACTTTCCAATAGCTTCACATGTCCCCTAGCAAAGAAGCTAGACAGCTTATAATGCCCTTGACCTAACAAACAATCCCCACTCCCCAAGTTCGTTCTTTCTTCCCCATAGCCTTCTCCCTCTGCAACAGCCACTCTTCCCTGCTGTTCCTGTCATGACATTGGTACTCCCTCTCCAGCACTGCTACATTAACTTTCCCTTCACTACCCCAGATAACTGCTTGGCTAACTTGCTTATCTAGGAAAATTCTTTACTCAAGTGACAAAAGATGATCCCCATGTTATGACTCTTTCTTTCTGGAGAAGAAGTTAATGGAGTAAACTTCTCAGTACATTATTACTCAGCAAAGGTCAGAATCAGGCATGTAACCCATATTTGTTTCAAGGGTTTCTAAAAACTGAAATATAAACTCATTTAATTTTGGTTGACTCAAGTGAGATCTTTCTTTGAAGAGGGGTAAACAATGTCACAGTAACTTCTGGATATGTGGATTCCATAGAAATGGATTGCATAAGGAGTTGAAAGTAGAACTATTCAAATGTGCTCCATGCATATAGCCAAAACCCTATTTCCTCACAATATATCACCATTGCAGCCCCACTTTCTGATTACATGCAACCTGGCTGAGTTACCATTGTTTTCTTTCATTGATTGTCTACTAAGCAATTGGCTTGTTTTAACTTGCTGATTCAGGATTTATTTCTTTTAAAATAATTTCCTTGGAGCCTCAGTTGTTATTGTAGGTGACATTGCCAGATTTGTTTATTCCCCCTCTGTCTTGATCTCTGTCCAGAATCTCAAGAGCAAATGCACTAGCTCTTAGCTGTCCTCCCAAGAGTCCTAAATCGGTTTGGGTATCTCTTTCTGTGATTACTGGCAAGAGAGTGTTCAAATAATTAAAATTTTTCTCAACAATACAAGCCATGAGACCATGGGATCTTATTTCAAACCATGCTTTAATGTGTCCACATAAATATTACTAAATGAAGTAATTAATTTGGACTTGCAATTTTTAACAAGTTCTCATGAGAGCTTCTATAGGATTAGCAATTTTTTTTGTATTTCCCTCACATGAAGTATAAATAAATACATCAGAAACCTTAACCACTGTACCTCTCACATCTGTTTCTTCCTACCCCATCTTTTATATGTCAAACTTTTTTCATTTGATTTTCTATATGTAAGATTGAAAAGAGCTTCATGTATCATTGACTACAGTTAATAAAAGTAATGACACTATTTATTCTTGCAAGATCAGTGTATCAATTCATATATCAATTAGTGAAACACGTATTTTCAGTTTTCTACTATTCCTTAGAAAATAAATACCTATAAGATGTCTTAAAATATTTTAAAACCTTTGATTTTTAAGATTTTGAATCTTCCAGAAAACTAGAAAAATCAGTATAATAAATACCCAAATACCCATCATCAATAATAATTGGAAACATAGCCATATTTACTTAAATTATTTTATATGTAATAATTTAGCATAAATACAGATGTCATGACTTTGCATCCCTAAATGGGCACTATTCACAATCTCTAAAAATAAATTTCCCTACATTAAAAATGCTTCTATCATGCTTAAAAGGAATCCTTTATTCCATCTCCCTACTCCATATTATTGACAGACCCTTCCAACATGAAAAAGTTAAAATGGCCATAGCCCAGATACCCCTAAAGAAGGGGATTGAAAGATCAAAGGTAATGATGGAGTTATACAGAGAAGACAGGATTTAACAAATGAATGTGATTGCTGAATCATTAAATTGATGCCTCTTTTAGTCACCAATATCTCAGAGCAGCTAGAAATAAAAACCTAAAATTGTGGAATAGTAACCCATGTCAAACTCTAAAATATGTTTTACAACTAGTTGTGGTGCTGTGCTTTGAAATTTATTGTTTTTTTGTATATATGTTATTTTTAGCAGAAAAGAAAAAGTCGATTGTGGTGATAAAAAAGTATGTACACCTTCTAGCCTCCTATATTCTGGAGTAGCAAGAAGGAAAGTCTGAGAGGATCATATGGTAGCCCATGATAAAGTCTGGGAGCTGTCCTGTAACTAATTGTTGAAGAGTGCTTTGAAAACTATTGCTTTTTTCTTTCTTTGCTTTGTATATATGTTATATTATACAATAAAAAAAGTTAAAAAAAAATGAAACCCAATGAGAAAAGAAGAAAATGCTTTAATATTATTTAAAAATCACACCATTTTGAAATTATCCCAATAATTTAAAATTATCTTGTTCAGATTAGAAGCTGGTTAAGAACCAAGCACTGTATTGGGGTGAGGTGAATCATCAACTTTGAAGGTAATGCTGTGTACCTCCTATTGCATCACAATAAGAAGTGCATAATGTCTAGTTGCTACACTATAAGAAGTGATGCTAATATTGAATTCCATATTAAGTGGGTGACAGCTTAATACATCCCTCCTTTGTAAAGTTATTTAATTTTCCCTTTGCGACTGGAAAGTAATCTATGGAGTGATATTTTGGCACCATGTGAATATCTATAGCAATCTTTCATCTAATGATTTCAGCATCCATTAATGATCTTTGCTTGAATCAAATATTTTATTAGAGATTGCCAAAAAAATTAGCCAAATATCCAGCAATAATTTAGTGTACTATTACATAAAAGCCAGTAATCTCCTCCATCTTTTCCTAATTTGCTCTACTCTGAGCACAGTAGCATGGAATTTTAGATTGTCCTGCACTGCATTCAATATTATCAAGTAAAAGGGGATTATTCTGGAATGTAAGAGAAACACTCCTATAAGATCTAGTTTTGTGGTGGATGAAAGGAATCTGAAAGTTTAGTCATAGGAATATTGATATTCAGCCTTTGGAAGCCCCAAATCATTTTTTAAAATTACCTAGGATACACTATATAAAATTTTCTGACAGATAAGGACCAGACAATGGATAAATTATGCTTGTTAGTGAAAACTAAAGAGCTAATAGCTATAATTGTTTTTTTATAAAGACCTAATCAAATGACATTTAGTGTATGTAACCTTCTAATTGACTACTGTTTTTATCTATTGCCACATACCTTTGTAAGATTCTGAGATCTTATTTGTTTTTCATTAATCTCTTATATTCACTTAGAATCAGAGATTTTATAAACCTGAGTTTTGCCTGTTTGGACTTTAAAGTTTCCTATCACTACATATCAGCTGCATATGCAAATTTAGTTTCAATTTTACTAAGTCTGGGAGGAGGGAACACCCACTGCGAATGAATGGAAAAGATATTAAACTTAAGGGAGATAGGGAATTTAGAAATTAAGATTCTGATAGAAACAAAAGGATGCAAAGGCAATACTGGACAAAAGCCAGTTTTCTCAGAGCTTTTAGTCTGCCTTAGTAGACTGTGGAGGTTTAACTAAGCTCCCACTAGACTTTTGAACTCAGAATACTTATTCAAACTCATTGTGAACCCTTTGAGGTTGATACATTGCTAATATTTTTCCATTTCAGGGTAAGATTTCCCATTGACACTAACCAACACAACCTCAATGTGGATAAGTGAAACAGGAAGGTCAAGATCACTGAACTCTTGTAAAATGACTTATTTATTGTTTTTACTTAATTCCTTAGACATGCTTTGTAGATTTGTTATTATTATTATTAGATTTTTAAGTTTTATTTTTCATCCAGTGGCCCTAATCTTCATAGGAAAATACTGAACAACAGAGGCAGCTGTTAAAAGAATGAGTTCACTAATTAGTTTCACATTGGAAAAATAAATAATGTAACAAGTAACTTACCTTATTGTTTATTTGTTAAAGAACAGTGTGGAAAATGTCCACTCATGACTTAATTGCAATAAAATAAGCAGAATTCAGTTTGTGTTCTTTGGTTTGACAAATTTCTAAGAGTAGAACTGTTCCAAATTAAAATAAGAACCTGTCTTCATAAGCTTAGTTGTTAATTTTCTATCTATTTATTTATCTTTTTGGTCCAAGAACAGTGCAGTGGTGCATAGATTATTCTCTCAAATTCAAGTGGTGTGCAAATGGTCTGCTTCTTGTAGATCTAATTCTGGTGTTCTATATGTCATTCTATCAAGGGGAGCAATATAAAAAGCAGAGTCCACTGAGTAATGATGTGTGGGTAGAGTCTAAATAAGTATCTTTTATAATATTATCATATTGTTTGTTTCAATGATAGAATTTACTCATTTCACCTGTTCTAAAAATAACTTGCTGCTGATTTTTTAATTTATATGGTTTTTTTTTTTCTTTTTATTTCCATCCTTCCTTTTCCCTTCTTTGGTCACATACTAAAATAAGAAACTAGTTGAAAAATAATGCTGGTCAAATTTTAATATGACATGTAAAACTTCATCGCACTCGTATTTTTTTCACTTTTACTCAAAAGATTCAGTATTGTAAGGGTTATAAATTCATCTTCTTTTTGGACAAACTTAAAATTAAAATCCATCGGAATTATTATGTGGTTTATCACAACTTTGCTTCTCATTTTGCCTGGCACCAGTTATTGTGAAGAAACCCACAACCAGTTCCTGTGGGGGCAGAAAATGCCTATTTGTGTTTCCCTGGAACCATCATAGGCTAAATAGCATCTAACCTGAGAAGTCCTCAAGAACACCCAGCCATTTAGGAATGCCTTCTTATGTTATGTCACTTCAAGCAAAGAAAACTGAGGAACAAAGTGAGATCGAGAGAAGCAGTGAGAGAAGGAACTGTTTAGGAAAGAAAGGGGAAAAAAAGAGAGAACAGGTAGGAAACATTTACAGTGGCTTTTTATCATTTACAAATAATGATATCAAGTTCTGGAATAAAGGGCAAGTGGCCATTGTAACATGATGTACAAGTAGTAAGCTATGCAAAATGGGGAGTTTTACTGAGACCTTAATAAAAAAAAAAATAATTGGATGCTCAAAATCAAATTTAAAAAATCAACTTAAAATTTAGCAAACAAGTTACTAATCTCAAGCAAATAAAATTAACACATATAATGGACGTGAAAAAGTTGTTGCCTATTTGCCTCAACTGAGCATCCAGAATGCTTAGTTATAGACTCATTTTGACCTTTAATTTACTTTCACGATTTTTCCAAAGCATGGTTTACAATTTGCTCTTTTTTCCCTTCTCATCTCATGCATTCAACCACCTTCTGGATTAAAATAAGTTTAGAAGTTGCCTTTGCTAAACCTATTGCCTTTCTTTATAAGTACATGCATTAAGTTATATATATGGTGTTATGTAAATCCACATTGCTAAGCCATGAATCAACCTTGCATTTTGCTCTTCTCTTTTTGGTGATTCTGCAGTGAAAGAAAAATGTATATGATTGATTACTTGTGATGAGAGAGAACTGCAAGGGAAGATGAAAGTAGTGGTAAATCAAATAGAAGATACCAATTTATACTCCTCAAAGCTTGTTAACTATATATACTGTGACAGATTGAATTTTCAAAGACTTGCCACCACAATATTTCTGGTCTCATGGCAATATTTTCAAATCCTTGTCATTCCCCCATCAAGGGGTGGAGACTATTTCCCCTCCACTGGAAACTAGGGGACCTTTGTGAATGAAATGTAGCACAAGTGATGCTCTGTGACTTAAGAGGCTAAGTCATAAGAGGAGATATGGCTTCTACCTAGTTCACTCTCTATCTCTTGAAATACTCTACTTCAGAACCTGGAAACCACAGGGAAAGTCACTTTAGATGTTCAGCTGGTGGCCTCCACTAAAGAACCTAGTCAACTTGTAGCACCAACTGTCAGACATTTGAGTAAATGGCTCCAGTCCCCAGCCTTTTAGCTGCCTCTGTTGATACTGAGTAGAGCAAAAACAAGCTGAACCAAATGAGCCTTGCCCAAATTGAGAATCTGTGAGCAAAATTAATGTTGTTTCTCATTTCAAGACTCTTGTTTTGGGTATTTGTTATATAGCCACGGAAACACTAGGAAACCATTTAAGTTCAGAACTTTCATAGGTTGAAAACATTTTAGTTTCAGGTTTTGAGAACTATATTAGATGAGAAGGCATAAAATACAACATCCAGAAAGATGTAGAGAAACTATGAAAACAAGTCACAGCACATTATTTTACACTACAATAACTGAATCATTCAGTCAAAGTGAAAGTAAGTTGAATATCTCCTTTTTAAAAATGTAAGATATGCTGTAGAAATAAATGTCTTCTAAAACACATTAGAATTAAATTTCATATAAAATATTTTTAAACACAGTTGGGAAAGTTCTTAGTGAAAATTCTGCCTTCTAAAAATATCAATACATTCCTTAATAGTTCTGAATGATAGGTATTACTTCTCATTTGAACTACTATAGCAGCTACCTATATTTTTTCCATGTCTCTAGCTTTCATTTTGCAAATCTTATGGAGGCATCAAAGAGGTTCCCTTCTATTCCTAGTTTCTTGACAGTTGTTGCGATGAATCCTTGTTGATTTTTGTCAAACACCTTTTTCTGAAGTTATGGAGTCCATATTATTTCTCTATTTTATTCTATAATTATGGTGAGTCACATTTGAACATTGAGACATATATGTTACTAATGTAAAGTCAACATTTCTTTCTCTGCAAACTGTTTTTATTAGGTACATACACATTTGGAACTGTTAGGTCTTCTTGGTGAATTGACCACTTTATCATCATGCAATATCCTCCTTTACCCCTGGTGATGTTCTTTGTACGGAAATCTCTTTTGCTGATATTATTATAATCACTGCAGCTTCTTTATGATTAGTGTTTTCATAGTATATCCTTTCCATCCTTTAACTTTTAAATTAGCTGTATCTCTATAGTTATAGTAAGTTTTGTGAAGACAATATGTAAATGGTTTTGGATTTCATCCTGATTGAAAAGCCCTGCTTTTAATATGGGTGTTTACATTATTTACACTTAATAGGGATTAATTGAGCATGGTTCTGAATTATTGATTTTACAAGTGAATATAGCAAATGTAAGTCAATTATAAAGTAAATATATACAAATAAAATCTCACTTTTTCTACTGTATACCTTGGAAATCTGAATTTTTGAAACCAAAACAGAATCTGCCACTAAAATTATTTTCAAGCTATAGATTATCTTCCTTTGATCAATTAATAGCTTTTGATCAAATGAAATTGTTTTGATTGATCCACACAGAGATGTTTTAGGAGATTCCCAAATGAAGTCTCATTTCAGATTATAAAGATGGGCCACTGTTTGTCACACTAATGATAAATTTCAGGGACTAATTCTGCCATCATGTGGGAATTCTACCAAGATCACATCTTTCAAATTTTTGTGTTTGCCCAAAATAAAAAATAACTGGAGGGTGGGCCATGGTGGCTCAGCAGGCAGAGTTCTCACCTGCCATGCTGGAAACCTGGGTTCAGCTTCTAGTGACTGCCCATGTGAAAAATAATAAATAAATAACTGGAAAGGGAAATTCTTCTCTCATAAGCTATCTTTCCAGACAGAAGTATGTATGTACTAAGCCACCTTTTCAATCTAGGTCTCCATTCCACTATGTGGAATATGAAAATATATTATTTTCAAAAAAAAAAAAGATTTAAAGGGTGATTACAAAAAAAAAAGATATTTGCTAAAGTGGTTATTAATTCTGTTTCTCTAAGGACAAATCTTATATTTATATTACCTCTCTTTCCTGAAAAATGCATCCATGTTGTATATGAGACATTTTTCTCTCTTCTCTTTCATTTCTCAATTTTAACCAAAGAAAAGCAAAGTGTTATTATCCAGACTTTAGCCCAATGTTCTTTTAAGGAAAGTTTCTAAGTATCAGTCACTAGGCATTAAAAGACACTTATAAAAATATAAATTGACAACAAATTGATGTATTAAACACCACTAGATTTTGAGCACTTTACACATTTTTCCTGTTATGTGTCAGTTAGAAAGTAACAGAGAGGGGTTACAATAATAATGTATGAAAAATAATAAAAGTGAGCTTTCTCTTAACTGAATAAATGTGCCTCAGGTCTGACCTCTTGTGTTCACCTTTGAACTAAATATAGTTATTTGTCTGGAAAAATCAAGAACGTCAATGTTAGATTTCAGTATACATGCAATGGTAACGCTATACAGAAAATAGTAAGCAGCTATTTTTCTCAAGCTATGTAAAGGACAAAAAGAAAAAAATTGTTTTATATTTTTCCAGAGCCTGAACTCTAGTAATGTCTGTTAAATACTTTTGCATTTTACCTTGAATAGATTCTGATTAGAAGATACAGTTGAGAAGGGAAAAACCCTTTATCATTTTAGAACCTAATATCACTTGTTATAATCACTAAAATTAGATAATCTAACTCTTTAAACTGTAGATAACAAATCACTCACACAAGTCTACATTAAAATATAAAGAGTAGCATGAATAGAGCTCTGAACCCAAATTTACAGAAATTTCAATACTGAAAAGAGTTTAATATCTTGTAGATCATTTCAAAATGGATTTAAATCTAAAGTTCTTAATTTCCATAATGAATTATATGGTTTTAACACATCTAAGCTGCCACATATTCGTTTGAACTGCAGTAAATACCATTTTGAAATTTAAAGAGTTCAATTATATTACTTTAGTTTGGAGCAGATTTAAGTGAAGAAAAGATGAAAGATGGGCCCAAGATCTTACTGCTAATAAGTGCTATAATGGGACTAGAACCCATATTTAATGACTAAAAATAATCACAAAAAATGATTTAGAATAATACATTGCATTACAATTTTAAAAAATACTTTCAAATAACATCTTTTTATCCAATACACTTTTATTACATCAAGCAATTTTTCCCCTCAATTTATTTGCTCCTATGCATTTTAAGTAATCACAGGATTAAATGTGATTAAATGTAAGGAATGACAAATTATTTCACCTTTCTTTTTATGTGGTGTCAATTATTAGAATAGAACAGTACATTTTCCTAACATGAATGACATTATTTTATCTTAAACATGGTGACTTTGTTATATGGCAATCAGTAATGGATTTATTGATCTGAAAAATGAGAACAGTGAATTTTCAATTCATACTTTTTTACCATTGAAATGTTTCTTCATTAATAAATTATTTCCACTGCTCATTTGGTCTAAGCTGAAATTCAACCTCTCATTTAAATAAAATTCGTATATTTGTATAGTTACTTCTTACCCTAGAGTATTTATCAGAAGGATATGATATTATCTTTGAAATGTGTTCTAATATATTACAATGGCAGAAAACATAAGTTTGAACCACTTTATTCTATATCATGGTGAATTGTTCACTCTTCTGTTTCTTCAATATTTTCTTCTAAGCCTCTAGTATATAAAAAGTTGAAGGTAGTATCTTGAGAGAAAATAGATACTTGCAAATGGAGATTAAATTATAAACAGTGTCTCTGGTGGAGAACAGAGTATAAGAAAAGGAAAGGGCCAGGCTGTTTTGAATAACCGATGGTATTTATTGACCCTCAAACCCATCATTTTAACATTTGGTGGAACTATCAAAGACAGACAAGAAAATAGAGAAAAAAAAAAGAGTAAATAAATAAACAGTGCAATATTAAATTGTTCTATATAACATTTTTTTATTAAGAAATCACAATAAATTATATCGGGCAGTGTCCCAAAATTGGATAGAATGGCAAACATATTTGGGTTTTCCGCATGTAGAGATAAAATATAGAAATAAACAAGGCTCCCCTCTACTTGATTATAATTATGTTCATCAATATTTATTTAATTCCTGTTCATGTTAAAACTGTGATTTTTACGTTTTCTGTATTTACAGGATAAGCAGGATAATTTAATACCATATCTCAGGTGTGATTTGTTTTCCTTCCTCACTGGGAAAATGTTCCAATTCCCATGGATTATCTAGAATTATATATGGTTTCATTATCTTTGTTTATTCAGAGAGTATTCAATTGTTAACTTGATAGTGACTATAAGATGCACGCTAATAAAAACAAAAAAAAGAGTTCTTTATTTGATACCAAGAAGTCATTAGGATTAGCAAGTTAATATTTTTCAAAATCACTCTAAACACTCAAGCGTATGGTTCTGCATTAGTACAAAGGATTATCTGGTAAGCTAAATTAGCAGAAGTAAACAGTACGACAAAACAAGAATCATCTGCTTTTAGGAATTAAGTAATCATGTATAATTAATGGAAAGGAATAATAATTAGTGAATACATAGTACTTACACAATAATCAGTTAACACTTTAAAATAATTAACTTTCCTAATAACCATTTTTAACAAAATTA
Organism: Myrmecophaga tridactyla; assembly: GCA_004026745.1. Taxonomy (NCBI): domain Eukaryota; kingdom Metazoa; phylum Chordata; class Mammalia; order Pilosa; family Myrmecophagidae; genus Myrmecophaga; species Myrmecophaga tridactyla. Next base: position 21,027 of record PVIY010030075.1, read on the forward strand.
ATGTAGTTTGCATGAGTAGCTGGTGACAGCTAAAATACTAATAGCTCCTCATTACAGCACAGCCAGAGGGGGTGGAATGAAGACAGTGAAAGAAACCTTCATGTTTTCCATTAATATACTCCTCTTCATTCCTTTGCTGAAGAATAATAATTCCTCTTCAGAAAATTAAACTCAGGTCAAATTAAATATACAAATTTAATATACTCTTTCTCTCTCTCTCTCTCTATATATATATATACACACACATATATATCATCTGTACATATAATATAAATATATATTAATCTATTTATAATTGCTGCATGTAAATGTCATTCATTTCACAGGAGTAATTTTAAAACTATCTCAGTATCCATCTTTGATACTCTCATTCCCCTTTTATTCAGTCAGTAACAAATCTGCATATTTTTCTTCCTCCTTGACACATTTCAGTCCTTTCGTTCCCATGCTCCCGTCACAATATGTCTGATCACCTCAAAGGTAGCTTGCTTCAGCTTTTAAATTCTACGGTTCATCTTATCCATCATCTTTTTATACATATACAATCATTGTTTACCTAGAGACCCAGGTCTCTCACATGGAAGGTGAGCATTCTACCATTGAACCACCCATGTACCCCTTTAATATAGTCTTTTTTCCCCCTAAAACATCATTTCCAACTAGGTCCTACCCCATTCAAAAATTATAATTGCCTACGAGATTAAGACCGAAGATGTCAGGCTGACATTCAATATGATCAGTCCCTAAGTTCCTTCTACAAACTTAATTCATTCTTCTATCCCTGCTCTTTAAATGGATTCTTGAATGAAGTCTATGTTTTTATTATTCTAATGTCACAGATAATCAATAACATGATCAAAATTCAAAATATTCTAAGTAATCTGATATTACAATGATCTTCCAAACTATGATGTATTTTCTCATTAAGATTAGCGTTCAAATAAATAATTGGTTACTAGTTATGTTAGTTTGAAGCTGTTATACAACCAGAAAAGGCCATGTTCTTTTAATCCATTCCTGTGGGTACAGACTTACTGAAAGTAGGACCTTTTGATTATGTTGTTTCAATTGAGATGTGTTTCAATTGATCCTTATGCTGGAGTCCTTTATAAGAGATAAAATTAAGAAAAGCTCATACAGAAAAGCCCCAGAGAAGTTGAGAGCACCCACAGAAGCTTTAAGAGGAAGCCACTGGAACCAGAGGCTGAAAGCAATGAAACACAGGAGAAAGAAACCAGCAGGTGCTAGCCATATGCCATCCCATGTGACATAGGTGTCCCAGATGCCAGCAGCCTGTCATCAGAGTCCAGATAGTGCCCTGTTGATGCCTTGAGTTAGACATCTTCATGGCCTAATAACTGCAATTTGTAAGTTAATAAAAGCCTACCCATTTCTGGTATATTGCATTACACCAGATTTAGCAAACCAGAACACTAGTTCACACCACAAAACAAATGAGTATTGGTTAAGGAAACAAGATAAAACTTCTCTCTGCTCTCATTGCACCTGCTTCTAAGTGCTCTACAGTTACTGACAACTCTTTTTAGGACTGTGAGTATATTCTATAGAAATTTGTCTTTGTTCTTTTGACTCTTGGACTTTTGCCTCAGGGTCTACCAGTTGGATGGTACCGGGTTTGCCCATTTGAGACCCCTATGTGCTACTCTGACAGAGCCTATACTGGAAGTCTTTTGGGGATGAGATATTTTGATAGACTATATGGGGAAAAAAGATATAGAATAGTTACTCAACCCACAATATTGTGTTAAAATTCACTAGGGGATGCAGCAGTAATAAGTGGGAAATCACATCAAAAACAGCTGTGTTTCATGAGAAGATGAAAAGAACACAAAGAAATAGACACATCTATGGTCAACTGAATTTTGACAAGTCTACTGAACTGGGACAAAATTCTCAACAAATAGTGCTGGGAGAACTAGATATCCATATCCAAAAGAATGGAAGTAGATCTCTGTTCTAGTTTGCTAGCTGTCCGAATGCAATATGCCAGAAATGGAACAGCTTTTCAAAAGGGGAATTTACTAAATTACAAGTTAACAGTTGTCCGAATTAAAGTAAGCCTATAGCAATGTCCCAATAAAGCAAGTCTATAGTAATGTCCAATCTAAGCCATCCAGGGAAAGATATCTTTGGTTGAAGAAAGATGATGAAGTTCAGGGTTTCTCACTCAAGTGAGGAGGCACATGGTGAACACGGTCAGGGCTTCTCTCTCATCTGGAAAGGCATGTGGCAAACATGGCATCATCTGCTAGCTTTCTCTCCTGATTTCCTATTTCATGAAGCACCCCGGGAGATGTTTTCCTTCTTCATCTCCAAGGGTCACGGGCTGGTAGACTCTCTGCTTCTTGTGAATATGTCATTCTGCTCTTTCAGAATCTCTTGCTTTCTACAAAATGTTTCCTCTTTTATAGGATTCCAGCAAACTAATCAAGTTCCACCTGGAATGGGTGGAGACATGTCTCTACCTAATCCAGTTTAACAACCACTCTTGATTGAGTCACATTTCCAGAGGATAATCTAATTAAAGTTTCAAACACAGTATTGACTAGGGATTAGAAGAAATGGCTGCCTTTACAAAATGGGATTAGGATTAAAACATGGCTTTTCTAGGGGACATACATCCTTTCAAACCAGCACATTCCACCCTCTGGACCCTAAAAAGACATGTTTTTCCCATATACAAAATATTAATTCCATCACAATATCAGAAATCCTTAAACCATTTCTGTAGCAATACAAATGAAATACAAAGTTAGAAACAGTAGAAACTCCTATCAAAGTTACAGGCATAGTCTTTTCTAAGGAAAAAATTATCCTCTGGCTCTGGACCTGTAAAAATTCAAGACAAGTTATTTGTGCTGACATGCAAAGGAGGAACAGTCATAGGATACATATACCCATTTCCATAGGGAGGAAGGAACACAGGGGTCACCAGACCCATACAGTTTAGAAAACCTGCAGAGCAAAGTCCATTCGATTTTAAAGTCTGAGAGTCATTTATCTTCGGGGCTTTAGAGAACGGCAGTCCCACCCTTTCCAAGGGCCTATGCAAAGGCCTGCCTCTCTCTGAATGCAACCTTGGGGAACATTGGGGAGACCACCTTTTACTCAGCTCCACCCTCTCCAAGAATCGGATCTGCATCAGGCTCTCTGACATCTCTGGGGCGCAAGCTCAACCCCTCCATGTGGTGGCAACCAGGCTCTCCCCAAACCCCAAGAACTGTGCTTCACCCTCTCCAAGGCCTGAGGTGGCATGATTCTTCCACTGCAATGAGGTAAAAGACCCATCCTCTGCCTTTGGTGCAAACTCACCCTCTCCGTGTGCGTGGGTGGGTCCGCTTTCCTGGCCCCAGGCTTCTTGACTTCAGACCTCAGCCTCCATGGCATTGCCTCTGAAGTTATTTTTCCTCCAATGTGTCCCTCTCAATTTTCTGAGCCCACAGTCCAGACTGGCAGCAGCCCTGTTTATACAGGTCCCACAGCACTCTCATTGGCTTTCTATGCAGTAGCCTTGGATCATACCCATCAGACACAAGGAGTTTCCACAAGCCCTTCCTGGATAACTCCATGTCCAATCCTGGCTTTCTCTGAAATGGCTGACTGGTTCCACATTTGGCCAAACCCTCACCTAGGGCACCACTCTCTGGTATACCCCTCCTGGAAGTCCAGAATTTTCCAGAACATCAATTTCTGGTTTCTTTGTACTCAAGAATTCAGTTCTCAGCTTATCTCTTTGCTATCACGTTTCACTATAAGCTGTGAGGAGAAGCCAGGCTGCACTTTCCACATTTAATTTGGAAATCTCTTCTGCTAAATATCCAAGTTTATGACTTTTAAAATCTTTATTAGTCAATTTTGCCAGATTATCTGCCATTTTAAAACAAGGAGCACCGTCTTTCCAGTTTGCAATAACACATGCCTCATTTCAGGCTAAAGCATCATCACAGGTGTCTTTAGAGTCCACATTTCTACCAACAGGATTCTCAGAGCATTCCAGGCCTTCTCTATCAAGCTCCTCACAACTCCTCCAAAATCTTCCCCTTATCCATTTAAAAAACCATTCCAGCATGTTTGGTATTTGCAAACTGCTGCAGAACCCCACTCCTCATACCAAAATCTGTTCTAGTTTGCTATCTACCAGAATGCAATATACCAGAAATGGAACAGCTTTTAAAGGGGGGAATTTACTAAGTTACAAGTTAACAGTTTTCAGGCTGTGGAAATGTCCAATCTAAGGCATCCAGGGAGAGATACCTTAGTTCAAGAAGGGCAATGAAGTTCAGGATTTCTCTCTCAAGTGAGAAAGCACATGGTATACACATTCAGGGTTTCTCTCTCATCTGGAAAGGCATGTGGTGAACACAGCATCATCTGCTAGCTTTCTCTCCTGGCTTCCTGTTTCATGAAGTACCCCAGAAGACATTTTCCTTCTTCAACTCCAAGGGTCGCTGGCTGGTAGACCCTATGTTTCTCATGAATATGTCATTCTGCTCTCTCAGAATCTCTTGCTTTCTTCAAAATCTTTCCTCTTTCATAGGATTCCCGTAAAGTAATCAAGACCCATGTCTCCATCTAATCCAATTTAACAACCACTTTTGATTGAGTCACACCTCCAAGAGATGATCCAATTAAATTTTCAAGTATACAGTACTGAATAGGGATTAGAAGAAACAGCTGCCTTTACAAAACGCGATTAGGATCAAAACATGGCTTTTCTAGGGTACGTACATCCTTTCAAACCGGTACAACCTCTATCTTACATCTTATATAAAAATTAACTCAGAATGGATCAAAAACCTAAATATAAGAGCCAGGACCATAAACTCCTGGAAGAAAATGTAAGAAAGCATCTCAGACCATATGTCTCCAAAGTAGAGTGCATGTACCCCAAATATAACTAAACCAAGCAATTATATTGAGCATGGAAAATGTTAACATTTATAATTATATGTACTTTTTATATTTAAAAAAGAGAAAATGATTAAGTGCTACAAGATTTTAACATACAGATGCATTCTGATGCCCTCACTATGCTGAAATATATGTCAGCTGTTCATGTCAACCACGGAATCAGGGTGTCCTTGAAAATGAGTGGGAAATCTATAACTGGGAAGAATGGGACAGAGGTGTCTTCACTTATGCATTAGCTTTCATCTTATTAATTCATATGGCAGTTTACATTTGCACTGGAAAGTACATTTATGGATTATATTGCCTAATTTTAACTAAGTGGATTAATGAATTATATTAACCCTCCTAAAATGGGCAAGTAGCTTCCAATAACCCTGCAATGAAACCAAGGACTGAAGATAATGTTAATAATGTAAGTACCAGCAAACCAAACAATGCACAGCTTACATTAGCTTCACTGCCCACATTACGAAGTAAAATCAATGAAACCTTCATCATATCTAATAGAAAATCGGCAGAAAAACAGACTATTAAGTATATGAATATACTTTCACTGTTAAGAACAAAGAATCTTACCCCAAGTGTAGCTTGTGCCTTGAGATATGAGATAATGACAGTAGTACTTGAATATAATTTATAATAAAAAATGTCGGGGGTAAATGTTCAAAAGTATCTGATCTAGATAGGGAACTGCATATCAAATAACAACTGTGGGACAAAAACTTAAAACAACCCAAGCGTGCATAAACAGGAAAATGGATAAGCCAATTGTGATACATTTGTATAATGCAACGCCAATCTTCAATTTAAAAGGAATTATGTATACACTAAACAACAGGGATAAATCTCCAAAACATGTTGAGAAAAAGAAGCCAGACCCTACCAAAAGAAAAAAAATACACATTGAATTATTTCAAATTCAAGTTCAAATTCTGTGGTGATAGAAATTAGGACAATGGTTGCCAACAGGTACTTGGCAAGAAGGTACAACTAGAAGGTGGCAACAGAGGACTTCCTGGATGATGAAAATGTCCTGAATCTGGATTTGGCTGTTGGTACCATCAAAATGCTTAATTTGTACATTAAAGTTTCATGCATTTTGCTGTGCAGAAAATTTACCTCAATAAAAAAATGTTAAAAACACATTTAAATAAAGAACATCAGGTAAAATTCATTTTGTTTATACCTGGGGATCCCCTGTTCTAGCTATTGTTATTTAAGATTGTAATTTTCATTCATATATGCAGTTCTCCTCCTAAGCAGCAGAACCTGTGGGGGACAGATACTGCCATATATTTATTCGTGTTTAATTCTGCCTGTCACAGAACATCCATTGCACTGCCTCAAGGCAGGTTGTGTTGAACAAACGAATAAATGAAGAAAACACTAAACTTTTATTTACAAGTTGTTTAATGTTATTTTAATGAAAACACCTCCCCATAATAACTCCATAAGGAAGTTTCTCATTATTACTAGAACTATAGTAAATAAATTTGTCCAAGTCCCTGAAGGTATTTGGGTCTTTAAATCAGTCCGTTTTAGGTCCCAATTCCAGATGGGCTTCTTACTTAGCTGCGGGACCTCAGGCAAAATCGATGAATCCCTCTGGGCCCATTTCTCATTTATCTAAATGGGAATAATAAGACTTGACACAAAAGGTGTTGATGATTATAAGTGATATAGAGAAAGCAGTATCATACAGGATGATGCATACATTAAGCAGACCATAAATGCTAGATTTATTGTTGCATCCTGTAAAAAAAAGGAGTGCATTTCTCCTGTAGCCATCAAAATAATATAGACTACTGTTTCTCTCAACTTTTAAACATGTGTGCAGATGGCCTGAGAGGTTAAATAATTAACCTCTTGTGCCTGCATCATTTAAAGTTGTCAAGCTATTTTTCGCCAGTTCCCTGTTTTTAATTTGGTGTAACTGGGTAAGTAGAAGTGTTAAGCCCCACACCTTTTGTGGCTTATGTGCCAACAATTTCTTTTAAGCCCACTAGAAACTTCCTCCTAGAGCACAATGGGACCCTTTCAGGACATGACAGCCGAATGAGACAGCTCCTTGCAGAAAGCAGTTTTACAACACTGCTGAATTATCTAAGGAGCTTCTCCCCTTCTGCTGTTTTACTGCCTGCCTGCCTTACCCAAAACTTGTAGTGGGTCAGTGTTTCCTGCTAACTGCCTCATAACATATTCCATTAAAATAGCAAAAATTGGTGGGAAGAACGCCAGCAGTTTATACTAGATCTGTTTCTGCAATATTCATCTTGTAAAAAGAAAAAGAAAGTAGAATGGGCAGTGTTTTTATTTATAGTAATAAAACTAAACTCTAAACTTAGAGATGTAGCAGTTTCTATCATGGGTTGATAGTTCAACCCATGAACTATCATTTAAAATTCAGAAGCCTCTCAGAAGCATTGGTTTACTTATTTTAGGCATTTCACAGTTAAGCCTATAGATCACAGATATGATAAGCCTCAAAATTTTACCTTTTATGAATCAATACCTATCAACTTTTTTTTTTTTTTTTTTTTAACATGGGCAGGTACCGGGAATCGAACCCGGGTCCTCGGGCATGGCAGGCAAGCATTCTGACCTGCTGAGCCACTGTGGCCCACCCCCTATCAACTTCTTTATATAAAAAATATATACACATTTAATGTATGTGATTTCAGGAAGAAAGATGTGAAATTCACACTAGTCTTTTGGAAACAAATTATTTCCCTTTTAGTACTCTGCATATAACAATTTTTCCTCAATCTTTCCATTCCCACCACATTTTCTAATTAATTTGAATAAGAAATTGAAAATGGAAGTAAGCTAACTAATTTAAATAAGAAAAATGGCCTTTGCTTGATAGAAAATGGCATTCTTACTGGAATGCTAGAGGGAGATCCATATATCCTCAAAACCACAGAAGCCTCTTAAGGAAAGTGACTAGAACTGGTTTTATCCTCCATGAGCTACTGCACATATATTGAATGAAACCAACATCCGTCCTTCAATGACAACTGATGGCAGGAAAAATCAGTGCACCAGGGAAAGACGACCATGTTTGAGCAGAACAAAAGTGAGGCCAAACATCTCTGAAGAGCTTCGGCCTGAAACTCTATCCAGTGAAGTTGTTCTACATGTGAAGGCAATAAACCAAGTCAATTAAATCCTCCTGTTTTTAGAAATGTAAGTTAAATGAGGTTCATATACCTATTATATTACAGAACATACTGAGTTATGGTCTCAGTTCTTTAAGTGAGATAGTAAAAACCAATCTTAGAAGAAATTTCAACCTAATTTTTTCCATACATAGGTGACAGGCTCCCTTTGCCAAAGTTAATTCCTCTGTGCTTTTTTCTTACATTATTAAAGAATCTGACTAATGTAATTATACCATACTGGGAGTAATATATTTATTTTCATGTGTATAATGGAATAATACAATGAATGAAGCCTTATCATTAATATCATATATCACATTTCTTACTTGCAACTCTCCTTACAACTGAGAACATGTTTAAAGGAACAGAAGTTTAAAGGAACAAAAGGAATTAATTTAGTAAAGCAGTTGACTGTGAAAATTGTATAATTAAGAGAAGAATACTAATTGCAAAGAAATACATTGTTTAATTCATTATACTACACTCCTATTTTCCTCAGGCCCTGAATAGGTTAAAAGTAAAGCTTTTGTTTTGAAATAAAAGGTTGACAGAAAGTCAAGTGTAAAATGAAAGTTCTCCCCAATTCAGACTACAAGCCATGTCCCACTAACAAAAGCAAATAACCAGAAATAAAAAGACACAAATGGTACCTAGTCAAAAATAAAGAAATGTACTAAATTATGGTCAAACTTCTTAAATAGACGCTTAGAAGGCTGTGTTGCCTATGGTGTGGCCCACATAAAGACCTGAAGTGGGTAGTACTTACATGTAGAAGCTTCTGTGTTATCATGGCTTATCATTATTTCCCCTGTTATGTTGCTTTCTCAATAAAGTAAGTCCTGGTGCAGTTTACACAAATATCTTATACTTTTCCGTGATATATGCTGGCTTATTTATAAGGCAAATCTAATTATATTCAGGCATAAAAAAGAGTAATAGTATTTTGCTACACACAATAGATTTTAGCAATGATAAGACATTATCACTGACTTTCTGTTAAAAGCATGTGGCTTCATATGTATCACTGATCAGTGAAACCAAGTATTTTCTCATGTTTTAGTCTTGTCTCTCTGTTTCTAGCCCTCATTTTCTTATAGCAGTTTGAAGATGCAATGTGCTATGTTCCCACCAAGCATAATACTTCACCTTCTATAGACCTGGCTTTGAAATGATGCCTGGCATCTCTTCCTCTCACTTTTCTTGCATGGAACTCCAGACTAGACTTTCTAGTTAAGACTCATACCCCCTTCCTTTTTTTAAAAAAAAAACCTTAACCCAGAAACCTTGCATACATGTTTGCTAAGCTTTGAAATGAAGTAGCTGAATTGGTTTTGTAGGGGATGTCTGATTAAATAGCTAAACACTAATTAATCTTAGGTGGTGAAGAGTAGCTGAATTCATCAGAAGAGGGAGAGTTGGGAAGAGGAAGGCAAAGGTCAAAATCTTGGTTTCCAAAAACAATTTTGAATTTCAGGTAGTAGCAATCAGCTTCATTTAGAGTTAACAACACGAATTCAACTCTCTAAGGCTCCAACCTAGAATCTGGCTTAGTATTATTAGATTGTCAAGACTGCTCCTTGTATCTAGTGGTTAGAAGTATAAAGAGAAGTCTAACTTCAAGGTATTTCGAGTGTAATGGAAACACCTATCAGTCCTTATTCCCCACAGAAGTCATCTAAGAAAGAAATTGTCTTGAAACTCTATGTCCATGAAACAAAAAAAAGCTAAACTTAAAGAGTTTGTCTCTGATATTCAGAATTCAAGATTCATTGGAATTTTATTATTCAAATGCAGCATTTTATCGACATAAAATGAGATTCTTTTTTGATTTAGGAGTATAGGCTATGGTGATGGAAAATCTTAAGGATGATTCCTGGGTCTAATACTATTCATGTCTGTGATTGGATCAGTTGGTTATGCTCTAGTTACTATGAAAAAATCTCTAGAATTTTCCTAGAATTCATAGAATCTTAGAGCTGAAAGGGAGCATGGAAATCACCTGCAGATAACCTAGAGATGAGAAATTGAATCCCTTGACTAATTAGGGGAGGGATAATACTAAAACCAGATTTTCTTCCTCTTGAAGCAGAGCTCTATTACACTAAAGCAAATAGAGAAAAAAAGCTTTTGTGCACTTGATAGTTTCATTTGGTCTTTAAATTTGTTTGTATAAACAAAGCAAAATTCTGACTCTTTATTTTGGCTTGCATCTCATCATGAATATGCAATTTCAACCCTAA